>CATIWQ010928345.1:0-29309 GCA_949673415.1 Euphorbia schlechtendalii | reverse complement strand
TTTGAGAACTTTATACTATTTTGAGTTTAACTTAATAGTTTTTCACATTAAAATGTTGTCTGATTCTAAATTACTTATTTTCAAAGTATATATTTGCTGTTATTTATACATGTATGTGTGTGTATATTTTCTTAACCATGTAGCGCCTCACTTCGATGAGGCGAGCGCCTTTGTGGCGCCTCCTGCCTCGGGCATTTAGGAAGTATAGCGCCTCAAGGGCGCCTAGCGCTTTTAACAACACTGGTATTTACGTCCAGATACAAGATGCAATGTGATGATATTTTTCTTCTACTAGGTTTTTAAGTGGGGATTACTGCAGTTTCAACTGATAGTTCTATTGCATGTATGGCTTCATATCACTTCCATATGATGCACATTCGACTTCATTTTTGTTTGTGTAAATTTTTTGAATTTGATTGTGCATAATTTGGCAATGGTTCTGCCTTTATATCATGTGGTTGAATTTCTCTTTGCCTTGCACTTCATTCAATAAATTCAAAATGTATGCTCTGGTTTTTTATGGTGTGATCCTGCTGTATGATTTTTGTCATTTCCTTGGGATTCTTAATAATTCATGTGAAATTTAATGGTGTTGTACAGGACTTAGATGTTCGAGAATACGCAATCTCAGTAGCTGGACGATTATCTGAGAAAAATCCAGCGTATATTCTGCCAGCTCTTCGCCGTCATCTGATACAGTTGTTGGCTTATCTTGATCAAAGGTGATGTGGTATTAGTTTTAGACCTTGATAGGATTTTGTCGAGTAATGAAATAACTATTGTTCTTACTATCCAAGTTGTGGGGGCATCTCTCACATAGAAATGCCTTCTGATATCAGCAGTGCTGATAGCAAATGCAGAGAGGAAAGTGCTAAATTACTAGGTTGTTTAATACGTAACTGTGAAAGACTAATACTCCCATACATTGCTCCAGTTCACAAGGTTTGATGTGCTTATGATATACGCAATCGCTTGTTTTTCTCTCTTCTTTTTTATGATGATATAAAAGTCTGATTTTACAGGCGCTTGTGGCAAGACTTGCTGAGGGTACAGGGGGAGTTGCAAATAATGGAATCATTAGTGGAGTTCTTGTAACTGTTGGAGATCTTGCTAGAGTGGTGAGTAATTTCCTTACTTCTGTGTACCCAAGTTTTTTTGTGTGGATTGGGATTTAAAAGCGAAAATGTTAAAATTTTTTTGGGGTGAGTGTTCATAAAAATATTAGTTGCGACTTGTGATATGTTATTATTGTGAAAGTAGATATTTGCTAATGATAATCTTAATAAATTGTAATTCTAATATCTAAAAATTAAAATTACCAGTTAATGTTACCATTAAAATGAGTTAACATCTATTAAACACAAAAACTTTTATGCTATTAGCAATTGGTTGATTTAATTGATCTAGTTCAGTATGCAATAGTGATAAGATAACGAGTGTCAAGCCGTTAAATGTTAGCTAGTTTAAGGATACCCTTACATCACAGGATAATTGTATCTAATATGCACACAAGGGAAGCAGAAAATTTCCTTGGATAACAATGTGACTTTTGGCTGATAGGCTGACATTTTGGAGCAGGGATGGATACACATACAGCAAACAAATGTTGAATCATTATTATTCATTTCAGTTTTAATTCAAGTACTTATCTTAATTTGAATTTCATGTAATTGATATAATGTTGAAGGAAGCATATTTGGTTAATCTAAGTTAGTTTGTCATAAAGTTTCAATCTGGGCTGCTCTAGCATTAATTGCATGTTCTCCCTTTACTTGCTCATTTTCTTTTTTGGTTTTTTGGGCTTTGGTGCTTATTTAGGGTGGTTTTGCTATGAGGAAATATATTCCAGAACTTATGCCTTTGATTGTTGAAGCATTACTGGATGGAGCAGCAGCTACAAAACGTGAAGTGGCTGTTGCAACTCTTGGTCAAGTTGTTCAGAGCACAGGGTTTGTTGTAGTCAGTTTATTATTTTTCTTTTTTATCATACTATTTAGTGCCCATGCCAACCTTTTCCATATGTGGATATTGGGACTCTTTTGCATCACAAAATTTGTGAAAGATTCATATGTCAATGCCCCTTGTAAATTAATAAATCTGCACAGTTTACTTCAACTCATGGAACATAAAAATGTATTTTATTAAATTCCTATCGAAATTTGTATAGTTCTAACATCAGTTGTGCGTGCTTTTTATATCATTTTTTGTATGTTTCTGTTCAATTTTCTTATGACTCTTAGGTATGTCATAACTCCGTACAATGAGTATCCACATTTACTTGGATTACTCCTAAAATTGTTGAATGGTGAGCTCATGTGGTCCACGAGACGAGAAGTATTAAAGGTAATTCATATTGATCAGTTTACCGATACCTTTTATTTTCTGCAAATGTATTTGTTGCAATTTTATTTCTGTTTGCCAGGTTCTTGGTATCATGGGAGCCTTGGACCCTCATGCACATAAGAGAAACCAACAAAGCTTGCTTGGATCATATGGAGAGGTTGTCCGTGCAGCCAGCGACTCTGGCCAACATGTTCCATCTGTGGATGAGCATCCTTTGGACCTCTGGCCATCTTTTGCCACATCTGAAGACTATTATCCTACGGTAGATTTTAGACCGATTATGAGCCTGCTTGGGATTGTTGTTAGAGCTGTTGTCATGAAAAGTTCTACTTACAAACTTTTAATATTGACTTTTAATACTAATTAATTAGGAACTGTTTAATATTGATTTCTAGAGCTTTTCAAGACAACAGCCTAGGAAAGCAATCCTTAACTGACCCTATGTCAATCCTCTTATTCTTTCTCCTACAAATGATTTTGCTTGAGTTATGTAGGTTGCTATCGGTTCTCTCATGCAAATTCTTAGGGATCCTTCACTTGCTAGTTATCACCAAAAGGTGGTGGGATCGCTTACGGTCATATTTAAAGTAAGTCAATTTATAAGTGAAGCTGTTTTTTTCTGATGAATTGAAAATATTTTCTGTTCATTTTTTCAGGAGTCCTTTTTATTTTTCAATCCTTTTTTAATTTCTTTTTCCTTACTGTTTTTTTTTCTATGAGGTTAGTCAATGGGCCTTGCTTGTGTTCCGTATTTGCCAAAGGTTAGTGTATATTAACTTTTAACTGTGCCTATATCTCCCTCTTCACTAACCCCAATATATTTTCTTTTGTGTTTTCTGATGGCAGGCATGAGTCTTAGTTTCTAATTTTCAAATTATGAAATGCCATGTGAAAATACTTCACATCCCTTGCTTCTTTATCTTTGTGTGCATGGATCTGTACTTATCCCATTTTGCATGTCCCCTTATATTTTTTTCTGGCAGGACTATTTATTTGATTCTGAGAAATGAAGTATCTTGCAGAATTACTTCTTCCACCTTCTATCTCTCTTGTTGTCTCTATATGCATACCTTGCATTTTTCAGCAATAAAAAAAATGCTTTAAGGTTACAGTACTGCATGGATGTAAATGACGTTTATCCTAACATCTAGGTTTCATGTGAAATATCCAAGGTTTTGGGATCAAAGAATTTACATTGAACTCTATTTCTGTTCAAGAGCATTTGTTGTTGCTATTCCTCAGAAGTGATATAGGAATGAGACTTTCCTTTGGCTGATTTGTTTAAAATGAATTCTTTTTGGGATTGGATCGGTGAACTATCAGGTTGCTACTTAACTTTCATATTTCCATAAAGAATGTTATCCGTTCCTGATATACCATTCCCTTTATTAAGCATGGAATACTACAGTATTGTCAGTGGCCCTGTATATAATTGTTTAGCAAAACAATATGATATGGAATGCTATTCTATGCGGGTAATAAAGGGTATTAATGGAACAAATGCTACCTTGCTCCTTCAGTTATGATCCTCTAGCTGAAGTGGCAATAACTGCTCAAGGCCTGATTTCTGAATTGACTGTGATTGAAATTGCAAGAACGATAAATGTTCTGTGTATCTTTATTTAATATTGGATTACCATTTGGTGCTAATTTGTTTCAGGAGCTACATTTTTCTTTGTGTAACATCCACTTATAGTAGTTTTATGTTCTATATTTGTCTCCTTCCTTTTGTAGGTTTTGCCTGATCTCTTTCATATTGTTCGCAATTGTGATGATTATCTCAAGGATTTCATTACATGGAAGCTTGGGACTGTGGTATCAATAGTGCGACAGGTGATTTTCTTTTTACGAAATTCTTATTATGCTTTGCCTTCTTCAGTTTTTTTATGATGATTTATGGAGTTTTGATTTGTTCATGCAGCATATTCGCAAATATCTTCCAGAATTACATTCTCTGATATCTGAATTGTGGTCATCCTTTAGTTTGCCTGCCACTAATCGCCCTTCTCGGGGATTTCCTGTAAGTTATTGCTATTCTTACCTGTGTATAATAGTGTTATTATCACTCATTTTCAGATACTTGTGTTGCTTCTAGTCTCAGTGTCTTTATTTCCTATTTTTTATTCAACTTCATATGCACCTTCATGTCAGGTTTTGCATCTCGTGGAGCAGCTTCGCTTGGCTCTCAATGATGAATTTAGAACGCATCTTCCAGTTTTTTTGCCTTCCTGTATTCAGGTTCTGAGTGATGCAGAACGGTGTAATGATTACACCTATGTTCTTGACATATTACATACTCTTGAGGTCTTTGGGGGTAAGCACTTCCTCAGCATACTATGCTTTACAAGCTTCTCAATGGAAGCTACTAATTCTGAAACTTCTTGGTCTATGATTTGTCAGATGAAACAGTATTTTCTATAAATCTTATTCTCCTACAAATTTATGAAAAACCATTTCATACAGGTCAATTAGATTATATGGAAATGAACAGGGGATTCCCTTGATAGGATATTATCAATGGAGAAGTTACTAAAATAAATTAGTTAATTTAGGAACTCTAAACTAATGTGATTTCTGGTTCTTTGAGAAATAAAGTCACTTACTTTTCAAAGCATAATGCAATCAAAGTCAGATAATAAGGAGTCATGCTGATGTATGGTTTAATGCTGACTGATTAGCATTTATGTTTGAATCTTTTATTTTGGCAAGAATGTCACTATTTCTTCCTTTTTAGTGGATGGCTTGTTAAGAGGCTCAAATGAAGCTATAACAGAATAAATTTTGGGATGCTTGAGCCTGTGGAGAGGCATGCGTGATGATTTGTCATAAGAACTATTTTTATCACGAGTCTTTTAGACTTTTTAGTCCCCAAGGTGATACTGGGAAAGTCTTTGAAATTTGGTTTTAATCATGTATGAACTTATCTTCTTTGAAGAGTAAAGGAGAAAAACCCCTACCACATACTTTCTTTGGAGTTATTACATGAAAAACCTTTTTAACTTTAAGTTTAAATTGTAACCTCTGAATAATATCTCATAAGCTATACAGGGTTACTTGATGAGCACATGCATTTGCTTCTCCCCGCACTTATTCGGCTGTTTAAAGTTGATACTTCTGTAAATGTAAGACGTGGTGCTATCAAAACATTGACACGATTGATCCCTCGTGTGCAGGTTGGTTCGAAGATTTAGTTTTTCTCGTTCTTTTTTTTGTCTTTTCTGAAGTTGCATGCTTACACTTTTTGGATTTGCAGTGAACTTTTTTTTTATAGAAATCTATTAAATATAGCTTCAAATATTCATTTCTTTATGTCCAGTGACATCATGAAGTCAATATTTGAGTTGGGCAATCGAGGTTCTTCTGCAAAAATAAAATTGATCAAGTCACTTATTTATTGATTTCTGATTTGGGATAATTTCCAGCATACATGTGAATATTCTTGTATAACTAGTTGATACTTTTTCATGCATATGTATTCTATTTCTATTCAGGTCTCTGGTCATATTTCTCAACTTGTGCACCACCTGGAACTGGTCCTGGATGGGTAGGTCTTTTCTTCCCTGTATGTGGAGAATCTTTTCCATTTTTGTGATAGTTTGTAATATATTTTAAATAGAAAATAGCTCGTTTGTGCTTTGAATCTAGGATCAAAATGGGAACTATGAATACGAGAAAAAAGTGTAGTTATAGAAGCAAACTACCCTATCAATCAATCAACCAAAAACCAATCCCGTGCTAGGTGAGGTCGGCAGAAGCAAACTACCCATTAAGATTTTTTTAAAAAAACTGCCGAATTCATTTGTCTTTTAAGCTTTCGCGGATCTTCAAATTGTTATTGAGAAATATATATTTTTGCATTATTGAGATACTGTATGTGGTTTCATATATTTGATAGGTTATGAAAGTTAGGAGGTGTTTCTCAAAATTTATTTTTTTAAACTTCTTAAAAGTTCCTTTTAAGGAGATAAGTGAGTAGTAATTCTAAGCTAATTTTCACTTATCTCCTGAAAAGGAACTTTTAAGTTAAAAAAAGTAATGAGAAACACTTCACTACATAGGGTGTGTTTTGAAACAAATCTCATAAGAAAATGAAAAGAATTGAATTGAATTGAATTCACTCAAGAGAATTCAATTGAATTGGTTTCTCAAACAAATTCCTTTGTTTGGAAACTTCATTTTATGTAAAAGAATTGAATTGATTGTTAACTAATAAATTTAACATTTTTTCAAAATAATTTATTTAAGTATTTTGACTTCTTCAACTAAAAGCATATGAGAAGTTAAAATGGTGAAAATAATATTTAAAGGTATAACTTAAATGAATTCCTTTGAAATCTTGCAACCTTTTGCAAGATTTCAAATCAATGCATTCACAAGAATTCAAATCTTGCATGATTTGAATTCTATCAATATTTGTTGGTTCCAAACAAAGGAATTTGACAAAGTGAATTCAAATTAATTGAAATCTTTCAAAATGGACCTTTCCAAACACACCCTTAACTTTTAAGTTAAAATTTTCTTACAAGTATCTTTTTAAGTCATAAGTTATAAGTTTTGAGAAACACCCCCTTAGTCTGCTATCGTGATTACTATTATGACTAAAACTTTTACACGATTCCCCCTTTTATTTATATGTTTATCTTCTCACAGTATTTCTTTCCAGTGGAAACATTAATGTAAATGTCTGATTCACAGAAAGAACGAAGAGATCAGGAAAGATGCTGTTGATGCACTTTGTTGTTTGGCACATGCTCTGGGAGAAGATTTTATCATTTTCATTCCATCAATTCATAAGCTTTTGTTGAAGCATCAATTACGGGTTTGTCTAATTCTCCTATTTTGTTGGTTTCGTCTATTCTTTTCTATAATTGTGAAAATTTAATTATTAAATGATTGTCAAAAACTATAAATGCCACTATCTGCAGCATAAGGAATTCGAAGAAATTGAAGGACGCTTACGGAGACGCGAGCCTTTAATTCTTGGGAGTGCAGCTGCCCAAAGATTGAATCGACAACTTCCAGTAGAGGTTATTAGTGATCCTTTAAGCGATATGGATAATGATCCTTATGAAGATGGAATGGATGCGCAAAAACAACATAGAAGCCATTGGGTACAGGTACCTTTGTACTGTTTGTGAATGTCAAATGATTTTTCTCTCTGCCTCTTGATCTAGGAGGCTTTCATACATGTCATGGAACCAATTGACTCAAAAGCTTAAGATGATATGTAGGTCTAAGAGTAATATTTATTGTCTTTGGCACATATTGTTGTTTTTTTGTACAGGTAAATGATGGTCGATTGCGAACTGCTGGGGAGGCTTCTCAGCGCAGTACTAAAGAAGATTGGGCGGAGTGGATGAGGCATTTCAGCATTGAACTATTGAAGGAGTCTCCTTCTCCAGCATTGCGAACCTGTGCCAGGCTTGCACAATTACAGGTAAAATAATGGTTTCACATGTATTATCCCCTATCGTTTTCATTCTGACACCTAGTTTCTGCAGCCTTTTGTTGGGCGGGAGTTGTTCGCTGCAGGTTTTGTTAGTTGTTGGACACAACTAAATGATGCTAGTCAGGAACAATTGGTTCAGAGTTTGGAGATGGCATTTTCATCTCCAAATATTCCTCCTGAAATTTTAGCTACACTCCTGAACTTGGTATGTTGGTCTTATTGTTATCTGGTTGAAGATGAAATTTCTTATTTTCTTCTGCTGTATCTTATGGTAAGTGTTGCAAGAATAATTTAGTGCCACAGTCTCCCCCAAACTATCAAATACATTGTCATTACATTACCTGAATATGATCTCAGTCTTCTAGATTTTACTTAAATAGTTTCATCTTGGCTGCAGCCTGCAGTTACTTTCCTAAATTGTTTTCTGAAATGTTGGTAGTTTTCCGCACCGAGTATGAAGTGTAGTGCCTTTGTCATCTATGCTGCTGAGTGCTTGCTTAAGTAGGGTAGTCCTCTAGTCAAATTTGATGCTGAAACTTGCTATTTTATTCTGGTTAAAAAAGGTTGAAATGGATGATCTTGGATGGTCCCCTCATCATCATTACTTCAGTGAATAATTCTTTTCCAAGTTTGAAGTGCTTATAATCTGAAGTTTTGAGATATGGTGTGAAGGAACAACCTACATTTTTCTGTTTTAGTAAAATATGTTGCTTTAGCTAGAGATGCATGCAAACTTGAATGGATGTGAATTTGTTATCTTCATTGACTACATGAGAATCTTTGGTAAATTTAAGGAAGTTATTACTTGTTTGAAGCCTAATGAATTATTGATCGATTTTATAGTTGATAAATGATTATCAGCTTCCAAATTTCTGTTGTCAGCTACAATTAGGAATTCTAAATGAATAAGGGACCGAATAAAGACTCATTTCCGTAAATGATTCTTTAAGATGTGGAGAAATTTTTTGATTTGGTCTTTATAAATTAGCGTTTATGTGTCTTGTGCTATGTTTCTGAATTGTGTTCACGATGCTTCACAAAGGATTGAGGGGAGCAGGCTGATGCAGCTACAACATCATAGTTGTACCTTCTTTTCACTGTGCAATTCTTATTTTATGAAAAAAACATCAAAGTGCACATAAAGATTTAATTAAAAAAATCCATTATCGCTATGAATTGTTTCTTAGTGATGGGCTTAAAATACATAATGAAGACGTTGCGCAAGTGATGTATAGTCATCATCACCAACCCACTAAGGTTACTTCTTGTAATTGCGCAATGGGTAACAAAACTATAGCCTTTGTCATCATAGAAATAATGTCTAATGGCATGAACAAATGATGTGCGTGCAGCATCAAAAAAGAATTGGATAATGATAACTCATCTGAGCAAAGTTTTGCATAGTTCCTACTTCCTTGTGATATTTGCCTTATACTCTTAGATCAGTCCTTGATTCAAGTGACAAAGATTTGGAAGGAACTAGGTATCAGATGCGTGATAAATCAGAATAATAGAGCTTATCATTTAGCCGGATGAGAAACAGAATGGCTGCAAAGAAAGCTGGAATTCATAACTGTCAAGGTTCTTAAGAGCATGAATGGGAACATTTTAAAAATTGAGCTACTTAATGATGATAATGGTAGTAATACAAATTTAATTCTTTTTTGAGTAACAGTCAGTCGGTCATTATATTTCATATAAGCTGAGTTTTAAATGCACGATATATTCAAGGAGCATACTTGATTATAGGACTTGAAGGGAAGATTAAAGCAGAAACCTAGAATTCCTCACTCCAAGGGCCTCACCATACTGATAGTTTGAAGTGTTGGTTCTTCCTTGTAGGCAGAGTTCATGGAACATATGGAAAAACCTCTTCCAATTGACATCCGTCTACTTGGTGCCCTTGCAGATAAGGTCGTTCTTATTGAATGAGTTGCTGTTGCATACTTCTATGTTTTTTGTATATATACAAGGAAATGCAGTGAGATGTCTCATGAATTTTGGATGAACTACAGTGCCGTGCATTTGCAAAGGCTCTCCACTATAAAGAAATGGAGTTTGAAGATGCATGTTCAAAGAAGATGGATGCTAATTCTGTAGCTGTGGTTGAAGTTCTCATACATATAAATAACCAGTTACACCAGCATGAGGTCTTCCTCGTCAATAATTATATTTTAATTCCCTGATACGTATTATCCCATTTTTATTATTTTATTAATCATTTAATTATTTTATGTGATCATCCTTTGCATTCATTGACGATTGTGTAGGCTGCTGTTGGAATATTGACCTATGCCCAACAAAATCTTAATGTTCAATTGAAAGAATCTTGGTACTGATCTATGTTCATAAAGAATTGCTGCCTTCTGGAAATTGTTGAGCGCTATAATGTTACAGAATAATACTCTTTCAAATGATCTTATTCTTTTGTAGGTATGAGAAGTTGCAAAGATGGGATGATGCTCTCAAAGCATACACTGCAAAAGCCGCACAAGCATCTAGTTCACATCTTGTCCTGGAGGCTACCCTAGGTCTGCATGTATTTGTTATAGTTGCTAAGTTGTTGCTTTAGTTTATTCAGTTTTCCTGTTATGTTTAAAGAGTTGCTTGAAGCTATGGGATCTAATTATTTATCCTTATGTTTCGTAGCCTTGTATATCATCTAGGATTGACTTACCTGAATATGAAATCCTTGATTTTCTTTTTCTTCAGTTATGTAACTTATTTAATAGAACCTTTCTCAAATGAACTTGATAGACTTGACTAACACAAAATTTAAATACTTTTATTCATCTACTTTTTTCTTGACTTAAGAAGAGTAGTCTATTAGATGATATCAGTGTCAATTACAGCTATGATCAAAGGTGGAGAAGAATTGAGCCAAATCCCCCTACACGTCGAAGAATCCGCTGCTATTGTAAACAAATGCCCAGCGATTCGTAGACCTATAAGTTAACAATATTGTTGTCCTATAGATTTATCATATCTAGTTATTGAGTATTCTCTAAAAGTTAATATTATTTTAGCCTATATTTCATGCATTGCAATTTAGATTTCTGTTAGTCTACCGAATCAAATAAGTATCTTGCTTGACCTATTACTTGTTTTTGCTGGCTTGTGGAGTTTTCCAAGTGAGAATCTTAGTCACAGTTGCAAACTATGGTAGCAATCCTTATTTTATTAAAGTTTCATATAGATTTTACTTTTTGATTTGGGGGACAGTTCCTGTAAAACTTGTTTAAGAATTTGACATTGCTAACTGATGTCATGTGTCTGAAAGCCTGCACTGCTGCTCATTGCTTCTTACACTTTCACGGTTCACCGCGATTCGTCATTCTCCCCAGTTGGGACACTTTTGACAAGACTCACTACTATTGGCTATGTGCAAGGCATGAGTTATTGTTTCAAATTTTAAGTATGTTACACTGTGCAAGTTCTTAAATTGTGAAGCGTACTGCAGCTCCACATTTTCATGATGTTTATCTGCAACTTCTGCTTAGCAAGTTATTTACATGTACCTGTTTCAAGGAGCCTTAGATTATGTTTCTGGCGTATGCTATTCAAGGACTTCCCTCACTTTCGTGTTCTCCTTTTCCATAACTGCTTTTCTCATTTAATAGATTTTAAACATCTAAAATATTGGAATTCATAATAGCTGTCTTCTTTAGGAAGGATGAGATGCCTGGCTGCATTAGCTCGATGGGAAGAGCTGAACAACTTATGCAAGGAATACTGGATCCCAGCAGAGCCATCTGCTCGGCTAGAAATGGCTCCAATGGTTGTTCCTGAATCTTAGGAAGTTGATAGAGATTTCAATACGAACACTCATTTTGCAGTGATGTTATCACAGGCTGCTAGTGCTGCTTGGAATATGGGAGAGTGGGATCAAATGGCAGAATATGTTTCCCAATTAGATGATGGTGATGAAACTAAACTACGTGTTTTGGGTAATACTGCTGCAAGTGGTGATGGGAGTAGTAATGGTACATTCTTCAGGGCTGTCTTATTAGTTCGTAGGGCAAAGGTAATCTCTACACTGTAAATACATTTAGCAGAATGCAAATGTGTTGATTTGATTAATTGTCATTAGCTTGGTTCGTTTTATAATGGTATTTTTGGTTATCGTGGTTTCTTAGTATGATGAAGCTCGGGAATATGTTGAAAGAGCCAGGAAGTGCTTAGCAACGGAGCTTGCTGCTTTGGTATATTTTTCATCTTGATGTGCTTGATTTTTCTTAGGCAATTTCTGTATATGTTTATATTATTCACTTCGGAGTCTACTTTGTAGGCATTGCAATATTCCTTTCCATAGCCTTGCCTCTTATTGCCTCAATTGTTGATTTCTCTATTCATTTTTGTTTTTAAGATGTTGGAAAGCTATGATCGTGCATACAGCAAGATGGTCCGAGTTCAACAGCTCTCTGAATTAGAGGAGGTTTATTCATTTGTTTGAGATGCTAATTTTCTTGTCTTATTTTGTTTGGATTCCTTATAAAAGTTTTTGACATATTGTTTGATGTTCAGCATAATTTGTTTACTTAATAGGTAATTGACTATTGTACTCTGCCTGTGGGAAACGTTGTTGCTGAAGGACGAAGAGCCCTTATTCGCAACATGTGGACTGAGCGGATACGAGGAACAAAGCGCAATGTTGAGGTAGACATAATATTTAGCATCTTTCTCTATTCTAACATACAAAAGTTTATTTCTTTACTAGTAAGCGGTTAATTTGAGAAACAGGGGTAGACACGGGATTAGATATGAGGGGGCCACATTAATAAACATTGTTCACATTTTTTTGGTACAGTAATATTAATATTTAAAATGATGCAAATCATTATTTTTCAAAATAAAGTTTGTGGCAAAAGTAAATAAATAACATACCTATAGAAAAGAATTTGCCATTTTATTACATCGCGAAATTAATCTACAAGTGAATCAAAGGTGTTTTTTCATCTATTAAAATTACATAAATCACAATCAATTATACACAAATCAATTATATGCTAATCAAACTAATTTTTATCTAACTATATTGGTACATCATTTGCACAAATTTAATTTAATGTATTTTCTTAAAATAATTAAGAAAGAATAAAATTTGAAATTTAAAATTGAAAAAAGAGGGAAAAAAATAGAAAAATGATTGCCTAACTAATGTTGGTGCTGAGAATTGAACCCAAAACTAAGGGGGGCCTGACAACAATGCTCTACCTCTAGCATTTTTCCTTGTCTACGTTTCTAGCATGTGTATATTAGTATTAATTTATGAAAAATAAGGGGCTGGGACCCCTGTACCTTTGTACATGGGTCTGCCCCTGTTGAGAATGAATTCTAGCAGTGGATATTTGATGGCAAAAAGTAACATTTTGGACAGCATGAACTAAGGGCATTTCAAATTTAAACTCAGAAGCTAGTTATATAGGTTTAGCTTGGAATGTGCAGTAGGAAGCATTTATCATAGATCATAAGAGTATAATTCAGAAAGACGATTATAAATTGTAAGCATTTGTTGATTGAGAAGGTCTATAGGGTGCACTATATTGTAGAACGTAGGTACAATTCAAATAAATGTTTATTTTTCTTTTACAAAGTCTAGGAAAGAACAAACCACAAAATAATTTTCATTAAATTTTATTTTTGAAAGATGTTCTCTTGCATTGATTGATTGGAGCATATGTATTGAAATGGTAGCTTTTCTGTGGCACAGCTTACTTCTTGATAATGTTGTATTTTGTGTTATGGGTTTACATTCCTTAGCCTAATGTAACTCCCTCTTAACCTTCAAGCATTAAAGGTTTTAATTGTTTGATGTTTCTCTATCCCTATTCATTTTCAGACCTTGCAGGTTTTTTACATTTAGAATCTCTTTTCAAATTTAAAATTTGAGTTCCGACAAACATATGAATATGACACGGTGTTTGAGCTTATTTAATGGAAAATAGTAGCATAATGTTTGTAATATTCCATACAGTTGTCCGCCAGTGAACCCATTTGCGTTCTTACGTTATTTGTTATGGACAGTGAGGGGGATTGTGGATTCCAATACATGTGAAGACTTTCATATGAGAATATGTCTGTTATTTCTCTTTTGTATAAAACATGTTACATACAGTGTTATTTATACTGCTATAATATACTTGCTCATCAAGTATTCTTGCCTATCAAGAAAATAAATACATGTTAATACAATTAATGTACAGATTATTCCTAATTAGGAACAAATCATAGCTGATCTCCCTCAAGTTGGTGCGCAGATGTTGCACATGCCCAACTTGGAAACTAATGTATGAAAAGTGCGCTTGTCGAGGCCTTTTGTTAGGAAATCTGCTAACTGTTCTTTGGAAGAAACATAGATTAGATCAAGGTTGTTGCCCTCCAATTTCTCTTTTATGAAATGCTGATCAAATTCAACATGTTTTGTTCGGTCATGCTGAACTGGGTTATGAGCAATGCTGATAGTAGCTTTATTGTCACAGTATATGGATAATTTTCCATCCTCTGCCAATTTTCATATCTTTGGCCAAAGAGTTGCGTAAATGCCTTGGGTCATGGCTCTGTATTCTGCTTCCGCACTTAATCTAGCAACAACACTCTGTTTCTTGCTCCTCCAAGTCACAAGATATCCTCCTACTAGAGTGCAATAACCGGAAGTAGATCTTCTATCATCAAGGGATTTCCATGCACCCCTCCCTTCACAACAAGCTCAACCTTAACTCTTTTGTAGCAAGTGGATTATTCTAATTGTTACTTAGTTGGCCTATTTATCTTGTGTATTGGTAGAAGTTAATGTCTACTATATACTGTCTTGATTACTGAATATAAAGTAATATCCTCGAAACTAACAAATTAAAGTTCTGAAAGCCCACTTGAAGTCTTCCGTTGAATCTTATTTTCTGATAATATGTAGGTTTTTCTTGCTGTGTTTTTAAGCAGAGTTGGATCAATATGTTAGTATGAAGGCTAGATTCCAACAACTTCTTGTGATAATTAATGGTATCCTAGCACGTAGTTTATAAGTAAATGAATTAGCATTCTCATCACTGTTAATTGAACTCAGTCTGTTATGTTAGATCAAACTAATCTTTTGTCACTAATTCTTTCCCTTTCGTAATGTTTTTAGGTCTGGCAAAATCTTTTGGCCGTAAGAGCACTTGTGCTTCCTCCTACAGAAGATATTGACAATTGGCTCAAATTTGCTTCTCTTTGTATGAAAAGTAATAGAATCAGTCAGGCTAGATCAACTTTGGTTAAACTCTTACAGGTGAGCAGTGCATCTCTGGTAATAAAACTATTGGTTAATGGGATTGATTTGGTGTTAATATAATTGAATTTGTTTTGCATTATTTAAGTATGATCCTGAGACATGTCCTGAAAATGTTCGATACCATGGCCCTCCTCAAGTAATGCTGGCTTATTTGAAATACCAATGGTCGCTTGGGGAAGAAAACAAGAGAAAAGAAGCATTTGTTAGGCTACAGGTATACAAGACTGATCTTTAGAGCTGACGACTCATAATGTTAAATTTATATTAGTGAATGTGACACCTGATGATCTGATTTTGATTCATTTAGGATTTAATTTGAACTCATTTTACAGAACTTAGCCATAGAACTTTCAAGTTCCCCAAATATCAATTCCGTTGCACCAACTTCCTTAATGAACAACACAAGTTCAAATGTTCCCCTTCTAGCTCGTGTATATCTTGAACTCGGAAACTGGCAGTGGACACTTTTTCCTGGACTGGATGATGAATCCATACAAGGTGGTTAATCTTTTCCATCTAGCCATTCTTTATCTTACACCCTCAAACTGTCTCTTAAACAATTTTTCGTTTGTATAATTGCCTTTTAGCAGAAATTCTTACTGCATTCAGAGGTGCCACTCAGTGTGCAACGAAATGGACCAAAGCATGGCACACTTGGGCTTTGTTCAACACAGCAGTTATGTCTCATTATACTCTGAGAGGTTTTTCAAGTGTTGCCTCACAGTTTGTTGTCGCGGCTGTTACTGGTTATTTTCATTCAATAGCTTTCGCTGCAAATTCTAAAGGAGTGGATGATAGCTTACAGGTAAAATGTTTATTTGAATATTGAGCTTCTGGAGATACCTAAAAGAATACTAAATCATTTTTTGCTTCCTTTATATGTTTTAAACTCTATTTCTTACAATTATTAGTAACTCAGAAGAATGTTTGTCTCTGTTTACTTTTTCTTAATTATATTGTCTGTCAATCCAGTTTGATAGTAAACATAATTGCAGTCATACTCTCTGCTTCAGGATATACTCCGTCTTCTTACCTTATGGTTCAACCATGGATCTACTGCAGAAGTTCAAATGGCATTACAGAATGGATTTGCACATGTGAATATAAATACATGGCTGGTTGTTTTGCCTCAAATAATAGCCAGGATACACTTAAATAACCACGCTGTGAGAGAACTGATACGATCATTACTGGTCAGAATTGGGCAAATTCATCCCCAGGTGTGGCTTCTCTTAGTCTCAAAATGAATGGATTAATGTATTTGAGAAGTTAAGTACTATGCCTTTGTGTATTTGGATAATATATTGACACATTGCACACTGTGGCTGTAAAAAATGCCATACAATCTTAATGTTGAATCAATAGGCTTTGTTAATTTCTTTTGTTTTCCATGGTCAGATCGTTTAACTAGAAATGCCTGGTATTATTCAAGTGAAAAAATTGTCTTGGACATTGATATTGCTTTAAAAATGATTAAAGGTGTGCGCATGAGATAGACTTCGGAACCAAATAGGAATGTGAAGGAACTGTTTAGGGTGGATTTTTGCGCTTGCTTATTGTAGAGAATCCGTGGGTCTGGAGAGTGTTGGGCTTCATAAGCTGAGTGAGTATACAAGTGGCGTTGAGCCTATCTAACACAAAACCAATTGGCTTGTGTTAAGGCCCAATCTACTCCACTTATATATCACTCAATATTCTTGTTTATTTCCAATGTGGGATAAACCACATCTCCAACACTTATCACCAACTATTATGCAATTCTTGCTTCAGCAATCCTTTTAAGTGCATCTACACTACCCTGTAGGCTCTTGCCAAACATTTAGTAGTTATCTTTGCCAAATTGTCTATAGTTCACCTCTTGCGCAACAAAGAAATGTACCGAGTGGCTGCCACCGACCCCGTAGCTGGAGAAACTCACATTTTGGCCTTAAAAACTTTGTTGAGATCATGAATGTAATGAGCTATATCCAAATTTATAGAGGCGTTAGCCTCATCACCAAGCTTTTTTTTTTTTTGCTTGTTTTCTTCTTCAACTACTGATGTGCATTCTCGCTTCCTTGCCTTCAACTACTTTTAGTTTGTCTAATCTGTTTTCTTTTCTTTCCTGAGTGTAAAACTTTAGTGGGAAACTTAAGAAGAACAAAAATGCTAATGGCATCAAAATCACCTAACTTAATCCTCAAAACTGTTGGCAACTTAGATCTTGAGGGAACCAACTTGCTTGTTTGGTTCTCAATGTAAGAATAATAGAATATCACCTGAAGCAGTTGCTATTGAAAGTGATGTATGTACTCAATGAGAAATTTTTCGTTTTGTCTTCTTCTTTGAAGACTTGAACATTCTCAAGGAATTAATCTTTTATAGGCTCTCATTTATCCTCTTCTTGTGGCGTGCAAATCTGAAAGCAATTTACGTAAAGCAGCAGCTCAAGAAGTGGTTGACAAAGTTCGGCAGCACAGTGGCGCCCTTGTAGATCAGGTTAAACATTTTGGCTGGTTACAGTTTGTTTTATTATTTGGCATAATCTTTGCCTAATTTATCAATCGATCTCTATGTGCAGGCACAACTTGTATCAAAGGAACTAATAAGGGTTGCAATACTTTGGCATGAACGATGGCATGAGGGACTGGAAGAAGCTAGTCGTTTGTACTTTGGTGAACATAATATTGAGGGGATGCTAAATGTATTGGAGCCTTTACATGAAATGCTTGAGGAATGTGCTATGAGGGAGGATACCACCACCATGAAGGAGAGAGCATTCATTGAGGTTTCTACTTAAACTTCCATTTTTGTTATTAAAATGGAGCGAACCACCAGAGTCATCTTATTTCGAGTTATTGCTGGATTATAAACCATCATTCAAACATGCAAGTTGGATCCGCTGTGTCAATGTAATGAGTATAATCTTGGATCTGGTTAGTTAGGATGCATATTTTATGGACAAAATGATATATTTTGAGATTGGAAGTTCGCACATAATTTAATATTAGGTGTTATACTTGCTGGATGATATTAGTGGATTGTGGAGATATCAACAATCTAGATGCATTTCAGTTTTGAATTTTCTTACTCTTGATTTTAGCTTCCCAAATACTGTATGTAACCTACTACTACTGTGTAAAGTATTTATTTCCTTATCTCTAGTATATTTGTTTGGTTTATGATTGTCAAATGTTGTGTCCAATTTCAGCAGTGTATGCCGAGTTCAGAACCAAGCTTCCTTCCCCATTGACATTCTATTAGATATTTGAATCCTTTTATTTTTCTGTTGAGCCCATCGACCATTTTAGGACAATGCCATCTTTATGTACTCTTTTTGCAGGCCTACCGACATGAATTGCTCGAGGCATGGGAATGTTGCATGAATTATAGGCGAAATGTACATGAACCTGAGCTTACACAGGTATAACAACCTGGAGGGTGTTCTATTCATTTATTGTAGATGTTTTTATTTGAAAAGTGGTTGGAGAAAATTTCTCTTATTTGTGCATGGGGTGTGCGTATTCTTGAACCTTACATTACCATCTTGCATTTTGTTCACCCTCCTAGTTTGGTGTTGGATCCCTTAAGGCTAATCAAAGAACCATTTCTGATTTCTTTTATTTACTTCCCATTCATATTGTTTCCCCTGCTGAGACATCATCTGCATTTGTTAGAGGTTCAGATGTGTTGCTGGTACTCTTGTAGAATTGTTTTTTGAGTAATTTGAGTCCGGTTTTGTCAGGCATGGGACCTATATTATCATGTTTTCAGACGGATAGACAAACAGCTTCACAGCCTTATTACCCTCGACCTGCAGGTAAGAAAATTGTTTTTATTTTGCCATGCTTTTTCTTTGTGTTATTTCGCCAAACTCATTAAAGTTGTACTGACTTGCATGCTTGTATAAAAATAGTCTGCGTCTCCGGAGCTACTGGAGTGCCGTAACTTGGAGCTTGCTGTTCCTGGAACATATCGTGCTGGTAATAAGAAATTAATAAATGATGAAAAATTTCCTTTGCAAGTTATGCATTTCTTAACAACTTCTTTTTATAAACCGTTTGCTTTCAGATTCACCTGTTGTGACTATAGCGTCATTTGCGCGCCAGCTTGTTGTCATAACATCTAAACAGAGACCTCGTAAGTTGACAATTCATGGGAATGATGGCGAAGATTATGCATTCCTGCTTAAGGGTCACGAAGATCTGCGCCAAGATGAGCGTGTCATGCAGGTAACTCTTCAGTTTATTGTTTTTCCTACAATGAGGTATGAGGATTTCTGTCTCATGTTGATGGACCCTATCTGGCTTTGTTTATCTTTTAAGTTTTCTTTGTATAAGTTTAAATTCCTTGACTTGCACTTTCTGTACAGCTTTTTGGATTGGTAAATACTCTTCTGGAAAATTCAAGAAAAACTAGCGAGAAGGATTTGTCCATAAAACGATATGCTGTCATCCCATTATCTTCCAACAGTGGGTTAATTGAATGGGTCCCACACTGTGACACCCTGCACCAACTCATTCGTGATTACAGGGATGCCAGAAAGGTAATTGATAATGGTAGGACTTTCAGTGTATTACTAAGTTATCTTTGTTTTACTTTCAGGTATTATATTATATTGTTTGTGGAAGCTTCAATTGGCATACTGATGCATTTCCAAATTCTTCCAGATCGTATTGAACCAAGAACACAAACTTATGCTCAGTTTTTCTCCTGACTATGATCATTTACCACTCATAGCTAAGGTCGAAGTATTTGAATATGCTTTGGACAACACTGAAGGAAATGATCTTGCGAAGGTATGAAGTCATATTTCTCCTAGTTCTTGTTTTTTCCTAGGTTGCACGGACACGCCCTGATTTTCCAACATGACATGGACACGCAGATACGGAATTTTTGAAAAAATATGCATCTGGACACGACTAGGACACGGTGACTAAAAAAATTATATATGAATATATTTACCACGTTTGTATATGTTTGTGTATATATCAATTTTTCCACGTTAATATTTATACATAAATAAGTTCATATCATCAATAATCATTGATCAATTACAACACAACAAAAAACAAATCCAAAATAACTAATGAGGCAAGCTTGCATTCTCCACGTCTTTATCTAAAAATGTAACTTTCTTTAACTCGGGCTTATCAAGATATAGTTAAGCTTTTAGTTAGGGTTTTTGAGACAAAAAACGATGTCTTCTGGTGTTCATTATGTGTCCAGGGCGTGTCCATAAAAGCAAATCCTATGTGGCGAGTCTGTTTGGAAAATGGAGTGTCGTACGCATGTCCGGAGCGTGTCCATGTCTGACACATGTCCGATACGGGACACTCCAGTGCTGTTTAAAATAACACTTTTTGTATTTCTGCTAGGTTCTTTGGTTAAAGAGTCGCACTTCTGAGGTATGGCTTGAGAGAAGGACAAATTATACAAGAAGTTTAGCAGTCATGAGCATGGTAAGGTTTGCCATTTGTTGTTTAAGCACTTCTGTAATGCAATATAATGTCCAAATCTCCAACTTGCTGTAATTGTTGTTGACATCTTGGCTTAGTTTTTATCCTTTTTAATATTTTATCAGATTATTGACGAAAGAGGATAAAACTTAAAGTAAAATGTGGGCCAAAATTGTCTATTGAGCTGGGGTATCGTAAAAACGGCCTTTCATTAAGTTCCTAGGTCAATTTGTACAATCACTACAAGTAGTTGTAGCCTTATGTTTCCACTTCAAGTGCTAAATTGGCCTGTTAAAGGGTTTAATTTTACATTACATAAGTTGTCATTTTATAAACATGGGTGAGATTGCATGAGTTACAAGTTTATGGGTTAATTTGGCTTAATACGACTGTGCATGTCCCAACATGTACCTGTGTCTCCGAATAGGTGTCACATTCACATTTAATCCACCAAAAAAAGAGAACCATTATTTCTATTTGTGGCTAATGTAAGTCACATTTCTTAAGAATGCTCTTGAAGAACTCGAAGAGGGGGAAATGAATCATCTGTAAAAAGAGTTGCAGTGAGAAGCTTTCACCTTTATGACACTTACGTAGTTAACGGAGAAGTTGGTGTTACTTTCTTCTGAATGCTTAAATTGCTGTTATGGATCTTTGACCTGCTTAGTATTGCTTCTTTCCTTGAAATTCCTCTATTTCTGTTACGGATCTTTGTCCTGCTTTCTTCAGCAACTACTGAATATTATCCATTGTTATTTCCATCCAAACATTGGTTACCTTTCAGGTCGGTTACCTTCTAGGTTTAGGCGATAGGCACCCAAGCAACCTTATGCTCCATCGTTATAGGTATGTAGTCACTGTTTTAAAGTTGAAGATTACGTAATAAAGTTGAAGATTACGTAATACTGAGACTTGATTATATGCTGTGTTTTTCAGCGGAAAGATTCTACATATTGACTTTGGCGACTGCTTTGAAGCATCAATGAACAGGGAGAAGTTCCCTGAAAAGGTCCGTTCTCAGGTGGTGTTTACGTGGATCTTTACGAAATTTTAGATGTACTTATCTGCTATTTCACTTAATTCAGGTACCCTTCCGCTTGACAAGAATGCTTGTTAAAGCTATGGAGATTAGTGGTATAGAGGGAAACTTCCGTTCCACCTGTGAAAATGTAATGCAAGTTCTTCGCACAAATAACGACAGTGTTATGGCCATGATGGAGGTAGGATTCAAAGTCGCAAGGTTGCATTTTTGTGTTACCAAAGTAAAAAAAAATATGTACTTGAATGCTTAGGCCTTGTTCTTTCAACTTTTAAAAGCTTAACTAAATTGAACTAAACTAAGCTGAATTAAGCTGAACTTAACTTATTTCAATGTAAATTTCTAACTATGCATAGTTGAATTGAATTGAAGTGATATCTGAACTGAACTGGACTGAACTGAATTGTAGTCCACAAGAACGGGGCCTTGCTTTGTATGTAATGTACACATCTGTGTAACGGTTATGAACTTTTTCAGGCATTTGTTCATGATCCTCTTATAAATTGGCGTCTGTTTAACTTCAATGAAGTCCCTCAAATGTCCATCTTTGCAAATACACACGCCCCTGCTGTTGTAAATGCCACAGAAAAAGCTACTCCAAGTAGAGAGGTTCCCCAACCTCAACGCGGAGCTCGTGAGAGAGAAATTCTAAAGGTATGATGTCATCTTAAGTATCGGAAAATGCTTCAGTGACTCTGTTTCTTATATTTCCACATTACATGTAGGCTGTGAATCAACTCGGTGATGCTAACGAGGTTCTGAATGAGCGCGCTGTGCTCGTCATGGCTCGGATGAGTAATAAACTGACAGGTCGTGATTTTTCTCCAGCGAGCCATATTCAACATGCAGTGGGCCACGGCTCTTTAACTTGTGAAATGGATCATGGCTTATCTGTTAAATTGCAAGTTCAGAAGCTGATAATACAAGCCACATCAGCTGAAAATTTGTGCCAAAATTATGTAGGGTACGTCGTCACAGTCGAATTCGATTCTCAAGATATTGAATGAATCAAATATCAATGAAAAGCCTGGTTTCTGACTGATAATCTTTATTTCAGGTGGTGTCCATTCTGGTGAAGTCAACCATATACCATTGTATATACATACAGTATATTTACATACTCTACTTTATTTAAGGCGAACCTTGCGAATTACTAGTTGGCATTGCCATTGCCATTGCTATTGCAATGTTTGTACATAAGTACATTTGTAGTTTTCATTAGCAGCATGTAATCTTGTATATATGCTCAATTTAATATCTTCTTTTCTCCCGGGTTCATTTTTTATAATATCACCCATCATAGCAGACACTACTTAGAATGACAATTCATATTCATTGTATTACAATTAATCCTGTCACTCATACACTTAAAACCCGAAACCTAAGACAAGGAATGAAAGAATTAAAAAAGTAAAAAAATAGATCAAGAAAATGGCAGAAAAGCAAAGCAACTGTAACAGCTCTTCGATGAAATTATTGAATATGCTGTAGATCTTGAGTCGCAGCTGAGATAAGCGATCATGTTGAGTGACTTGAACGAGAATTTGCCCATTCGCCTGGAAACAAAACAATAAATCAGACATATCAACAGGCTGAAAAAATAGTAAGCATCAATATAGTGCACATTTTACACTCACTGTTCAGTAAAACACGGAAGTAATGGATTGTTCTTCAATTCTATATCTGTTATGAACATTGATATATGTTTCTATGTGCATCATCGTCTCCAGTCATGTAGCATGTTTCTTTCTGTACTTGCTCTGCCCTAAGCTCACTAGAAAATCGGTAAAAATGTGCTCGTAATCCGGCATTTTCCCATAACCTGCCATGAATTAAAGACCCTGTTCATCTAAATCTGGGCATGGCATAAAAATCTTAGGACATAATCCGATGAATCGACCGCCCATGACAGACAGCCGGATAATCTCGTTCTAAGCAGTGGGTGCTAAAAGCGCACAGAAAAGCGCAACTAAGCGCATGCTTTGTAAAAGAAAAGCGCACAGGTTTAGATTTCAATGATTTTGGATATTGACGACTTGTAATTTTTGTTGTGGACTATTATGACATGTAATGTTTTTTATATTTATGAGTTTTTAGTGGCTATGTGTCTATATTTTATAAATTTTCTAAACCTATAATATTTTGGATATGTTTATAATAGTGCGATAATTCTTTACTAAGCAATCGCTTTCTTTGCGCTTTGTGTAAAAGCGACCCTAGCGCTTTGAGTGCGCTTTGCACTCTCGACTACTATGGGGTATACAAATGTTTGTAAAGAAAACAATATTGTGCCGATACATAAAAATATTCGTAGATAGATAATACTTGCCAGGAAAATAGTTGATATCAATCACATAGAAGACATCTTCTGTACCGTGCTCCCGAATCATATCTATGTTGAACAACCGAAGGCCCTAGAAAATGCAACATATCAAGTAATCTACTACAAATTTTAAATAAGACAACGCAAAAAACGGAGCTTAATAGTCAATACAAGGCATGGGAAAGGGAATTACCAGACGAAGACGAAGCTCTTTCGCAAGTCTTTCCAATAAAGGCCATGGAGGAAATTCTGCAAAATGATGACAAACTAATTGAGAAAGGAGCATAGCAAAAACTTTACAAGGCATCAAAGTAGAAGAGGAAAGATTCAACTTTCTCACCGCCAATAGAAGGATCCAAATCAGCATTATCAGCCGAAGCTGCAGAAGAGGAGACTCGTGGAAATCGGTAAACGCCTGCTTCTTTTTCTAGCTGGCTTTTAGTAACATTAGGAAGGGAGAAACGTCTGACGACTTTAATGGCTTCTCCAACAACATAAATCTTAAACAGAAGTCCACCTAGAACAAGAGGTGGTAGCGATAATTTTCAGGCAATACTGATCGACATAAGAATTTAAAAGGGTAAACTTCAAAAACATGCTCTGAGGTTTGACTGATTTGCAAAATGATCCTTGTGAAAAAAAATTTTCAAAAGGATGCTTGTGGTTTCTAAAGATAACAAAAACATGATTTTCAATTTGAAATTACGTTATAAAAATGGTACTCTTGTTTATTTTGAATTGAAATTCGGCAACATAGTCACTTATTATACAATACACCTTAGTAATAAATTTTAGAATTTTTTGAGAAGTACGAATATTTTTTATCAATTAAAACGTGATTAGTAACTTTAAAAAATCATAATAAATTAAATAATTTCTGAAAATTACTCAAATTTTGTTGAATAATTGTTAAATAATAATGTTAACCTATTGGAATGTTAAATTTATTGAAAAACCTTTTGGAACATTACTATTTTTAGTGAAAAAAATATTTTTTTTCCTTGATTTGCAAATTTTTGAAACCACAAGCACCCTTTTGCAATGAAAAATTCCACAAGGTCCTTTTTGCAAAACTGTCAAACCACAAGGCATGTTTTTTAAGTTTACCCAATTAAAAAAACCATGACTTGCAAAGATATCATACCATGATTAACGAACTCTTGTAGAACAAGAGGTGGCTCGAGTTCGGACAAAGAATATTGATCATAGGCGAGATATAGTTCATGTGACTTGGGAGTTCCATCCACAACAAGCGGCTTTGCAACTAATAATAACATGCATAAACTAGTTAATCAATACAGCAGAAACAAAGAAAGTCCGGTTCAATGGATTAAATAACATCTGAAAATATACCTAGTGGCAATTTCAACCCAGCTTTGTTAACTTCGTGAGGGATCGATGAAGGATCTTTATTGACAACCATTTGCCTCGGAACACGGACCTTGCCTACAATTGTTTCACCAAATGAATGCAACAATGTCCGATAGAGATATATTTATCGAGTAAAATCTGAAGAATTTTACAAAGAAAGGAAACACTAATTTCTAAGATAAAAAAATGGAATTTTTACCGTGAGAATCAGACAGGTTTAGATCAGCCACCTCCCGAAGCATGGATTGGCGGTTATATAAATGTTTTATAGCATCTGGAGGATCTAAGACAGTTACTTCTGGATGTTCTTTCTGGTAATCCTTCAAGAAAGAAACATAAAAAAATAAGGTTGTTTTTTAAAAAATCCTAGCACATGTGGAACTACTTTGCATATAATAATTAAATGCACATGTAGTTATAGATAACACAAAGATTGGATTACAAACCTCGATAACTTCGCACCAGTCTTTTCCGGTCAACTAAAATGTAATAAAACAAGTCAGAAGTCAAATGTTAGATCGAAACAGAAAAAAAGCAGGCAACATGTTAGGCAGTAAATGGCTAATGTTAGAGAAATACGGGGAAACGACGCTAACCTTATGCATAACAACATCAAAAGGGCCTTGATCGGATAACGGCTTGTTCAAGTCGATGGCAACGAAATGTATTCCCTTATTTCTGCACCAATAAAATGAAAAAATTTAGTTCATAGCTATCAAGAGCCTAAATAAAAGTGCAGCTATAAGGAAACTTAAGCGAATGCAGTTAAGTTAAGTTAAGCTATGTGTAATTATAAATTTACATTGAAATAAGTTCAATTTAGTTAAGTTCAGCAAAGTTCATCTTTCAATGAAGGAAAGCAGTATTAAAATCAAGTCACGCAATCAACAACAGCAACAACCAAGCCCTGATTCCACGTTGGTGAGGTCTGCAATATGAAACCGAGACTCGCAATAGTTCCTTATAAACATAAACCCGCCTGAGTCAATTTCTTAAAACATTACTCAGATTCAACAGATCTAAAACAGCAAAAGGTAAAATCGCAGAGGGGTAAAAAAGGAGAAAGGACAAGGTAAGGATTAATCTAATTCTAAACAAAAAGAACTAAAGAAAATAAGTCAAGCAACCTTGAACAAAACTGTTAAGCTACAGAAGAAAACACCAAACATTGACTTAATGTTTCCTTATCCATCAAAAGAGAATATATATATATAGAAGAATATTCCTACAAAAAATTAGAAGTAAAAGATTCCAAATGGTAACGAGCTGGGTAGCACAGAAACAGGAACAGAAACGTAAACTGAAACCGAAAATAGACAAATATAACTTGAGTTTAGGTTTCCGAAATCGAAACATGGAAATATCAGTACCTAGTTAAGGAGTAAAAGAATATCTATCAATTCATGCGAAAATAGTAGCCCAAATTCTATTCCAGACAGTGATAAACACACAAACAACAATCTTTATTCTTTCAATAATAACACAAAAACTACATTTCAAAAAAATCTCTGCTTTTGGCATATAACAGTGGGTAGAATTTCAGGACAAAATAAAGCTACAAACCAAAACAGAAAAAATAGAAATTTTTCCATCCCATAAAAAAAGTAACAAATCATAAGACAAAGAAACCATAGCTAGCATATATATCAACAATTCTAATTTAACCTATTTCAGGAAAGTGGAAATTGCAAAAATGATCAAAACATAAATCCAGGATTCAAAAGAAACTGATACAGTAAATGAGAGGAAACACAGAGTTGTAACCTGGCAAGAACTTCAAGTTTTGGCTGTAAAAAACTTTTCTTTTTCTTCGATGTCAACGCATAGCCAACCACAACCAGTTTCTGTAACGGTTGCACCAACAACGGTGTCGTTTCAAATTCCTCCATCGCCACCTCTTCCTCCTCCACCACCTCCGGCGAGATTTCCCCGTTTATCCTCATACCCAAAACAATTTCAAATGAAATTTCAATATTTTCCTAACAATTTCTTCCAAAGACTAAATCTTCAGTCGTAGAAGGTGAATTCAATCAAATCACACACCAGAAGCTTTTTCCCCTTTTGATTATCGATGAGAAACAGAGATTCTCATTGTAGGATTAGCCCCAATTTTCTGATTATCTCACTAATTGTCAATCTTTGAGCGTAAAGATCTATTCTTTATGGCGGAATTAAATATATTTGATTGCAAAGAGGCACAAAACAAGGGAAAAGAGAAAGGAAATGAAATTGGATAGTGAAAGAAGAATTTTAGTGTTGTATATATAGACACATTTTAATACCAGGAAAAATGGCAGCAGTGGAAGAGGAATTGGAAAGTTCTTCAAGATTACTGTTTTGCCCCTACAACTTGGAAGAATTTAGTTGATGGTTATGGAGGGTACCGGTGAAGAAATTTATTCCAGAATCCTCACAAAGTAATTAACTTTATTTTAATTTATTATAAACAAAATCTTGAAATTCAACTTCCCAACCCAATAAATTATTCTTCAAATCTTAAGTATTTTTTTAATTTAGTTGTTACTTGTTGCCCTAGTGGTTGATAATTTTAATATAGGTTGTAACTAAATACTTTAAAACTGTAGTTTAATGTCATAAATGTTTAAGATAACCCTTTAAGATAAATTACAGTTCTATGAATAATACTACGTTATCATATAAGCACTTTTAGTTATTTTAGCAAGAGCAAAAACATCATCCACAAATAACTAACAACAACAGAGTCATGTCTATACATTCATTCAAGAACTAGAGCTAATAAGAACATGATGTATTCCAACTTCTTTTCAATTTCATTTAGTTTGCTCTATTTATAAAACAATGGGATCAAGTTTAAAAAAATATGATTTTACTATTTTATTTTATTTTTTCATTTTAAATATAATTTTCCTTTTAAAATATTTGATAACGGCAATTAAAAACTATTTTTATTTATTTCTGAAATAAATATTATATCATCAAGCACTAGCAACTAAAACAATATGACATCAACTAATTATATTTAAATGTAAAAAATCTGACTAAAAGCAAAAAGAATAAAGACAAGAATCTCTAAATCCGAATCTGATTCTGTTCCTAAATAAGAAAAAAATTATATTATCCATTAGATCTCAATTTCACATTATTAATGATAAAAATAAAATATTACTTCTTTAAAATGTATAGCAATAAATAAAGGGCAAAAAGATTATTCAGATTCAGTCTAATCCAACCACATATGGAAAAAAATTAATGTGTGATGATTACACAAGTTGAGTTATTATTATCCAAAAAAGAAAAATGCTTATCTAAGTGAAGAATATACTAATGTGTAAGAATATGAGGAGAATATTCCTCAAGTTAGGCAGAATCTGTTTCAACAATTGGTCCATCTATCAACCTAATCAAAATGATTTGTGAAACTTTTTCGTTAATGAAGGGCTATTGTTGGTCACAGTATTTTGTTGTTGGCGGTAATTTATTTTTTCTAAAATATTTAAAATCAGCTGTTCAATAATTACAATCAAACATTAAAAGTTTTTTTTTAATATCAAAAAAGGGAAAAGAAATTTCCATAATATATAAAAATATATCAATTCAGTGGTAAAATTACCAATGAATTGAAATTTACCAATTAATCGATAATTATTGTTAAAATATGTATATTAAGAGTAGAGGTAAATAAAGCTTTATGAAGGCTTGAATCTTAGCTAAATAGTACAAAATTTTATCAATTATAAAAAAATATTCTAAAAACTTATAATTATATAAAAATAAAATTATATTTTGATCACTTAGGCTAAGTACTTGGCTTTATATTTAACTGAGTACTTATACTATTATTTCCCAACATTAGCTGATATAAAATTACTCAATTATAAAGAATAATATCCACCATACTTCACCCAACCCATGAACTTGAATTTTAGTTATTGGACAACCAACGTTCCCATTTATACTATTGTTTAATATTGTTTAATTTGGAACTCATTAAACAATAGATTAGGAGTTAAAAATGAAATGATATTTTTAGTTTTGCAATGATAAATGTACTACTTGTAAAGTTTTCTTAATTTTTTACAAATTTTTTATTATGTCAT
>CATIWQ010928343.1:0-17097 GCA_949673415.1 Euphorbia schlechtendalii | reverse complement strand
GTGGTTTAGAGTCATTTTATACTTCATATAAAAGATTTCACGTGGTATGTAGTTGTTTTTTATGCAAGTGCAGAAACTAGGTGAATCTTGGGAGTAAAATGATTAAAGATGGAATTCTATGCAAAAAGAGTGAAAAAGGTGCAAAAAGATGCGTAGAATGCAAGGATTGAAGTTGTTAAAGATTGGTAAAGTTGCAAAGAAGAGTCATGAAGAAAAGCATAAGTCACAACCTTGTCACGATCGTGATTCCTACTTGTGATTGGCTAAATCAAGCTCACGACTATCTATCACGATCACGACTTATCATTCTTCACAAATAGTCAGTTACTAACTTACATTCACGATCGTGACATGTATGTCATGCTCGTGAATCGTAACAGATTTGATCAACTCTTCTCAACTTCCAACTGCCGGATAAGAACAATCAATCACCATCAACTGTCAGACGAAGAAACACCTTTTGGAGACAATGTAACCATGAAAAGATGCCTATCCATTGAAGATAAGGATGAAATCTTGCATTTAATCACATGAAGATGATGCAACCCCTCACCAATGGACAAGATAATTAGTTTGGATAAACACAACCTTTCACACTCTATAAATAAAGGTTCAAATCAACCATTTCGTGCATGTTGGTAGCATAGTAGAAGCGGTGACAACAATAGATAGAGAGTGAAAGTTATATAGATTTCACTAAGTTCAAAGTGTTAGAGAGAAAAATGTATAAGTGATTTGATTCTTGTTTCAATCACTAAATTTCTTCACAAATTCGAGTGATTGTTATATGAGTGTAATTGTAAAGCACTTATCAATAAAAGTATATGTTCTTCAACATTCGTTTGTTCAATATTCACAAGGAATAGCATCCTAACGGAGTTTCTGTACCAGTCGAGACCGAATTCAAAGTTGACACAGGAATTGCGGGAGTTGACGACTCCCATCAAAGAGTGGATACGGTTTGATCAACTTTAGCTTTCACTTGCGTACCTTACAACATTTCTTTATTTTCTACTTATAATTTCTAATTCGAAGTTTATGATATTGTGTATTTCGTGTTGAGTCTGTTATATTAATCAAGTTATATGCTTTTGAGTTAGCTTCAAGAGTGATTTCGGGATTAAGAAGATTGTGTATAATCATTGGATCTATAATTATAACGCTGTTTAGTGAGCCAACATTTTTGGAATGGTAACTTGCTAAATATGGCTATGTGAGAGCGACCCGTACTAAGCATACTTTTATTGTTATCCAAGTTTATATAGTCATCTTAATTCGTTTGCACTAGACTTAGAAAAGTCATTTCATGTGTTGCTCTATGGTGAATAATTGAAAATCTAAGTGTCTAGAACTGAATCTGTTAAAGTAGTCTAGTGTAAGTAATATCTTTGATGATTTTGCATGTTTTCTTTGCTATACTTGTTCATAGGGATAATCTATACCGATTTCTTCTACTCTAATCTATTTATACTTTTATCTATTTGTTTACCATCATATCCCAACCAACCCATCAACAATAAAATTATCTATTTTATTTTCTTTGTTCCATTACTCTTGTTGATCTTTAGAACCGAATTCCTTCCTTGTGGGTTCGATATCTTTTAAAACTACATCGCAACTATATACTTGAAGTTATCATCAATTTTCTATCTGATAAGCGGCATTGACAACACCTGTACTTTAAAGCCAAAATATTACGAACAAGTTATTAAACTTATCAATAGAAAAGTGGCGAACACATCCGCGACAACTATCTGCTTCTTTGAAGGCAGTCCTAGTAAGATACAATAAGCATAGAAGGGTTAGTCGATAGAAACATTGCGTCAATGAAAAATGGTAAAAGTGAGATGTACATGTGAAGGGCAATGCCTAGAATCACGTCTAGAAGACCCGCTCAGAAATATAACCTCCACCACCTCGTGTAACTTTCTTGGTCAACGCACCAACTCTTGAACCTCTCTTGGGAGCATCATCTCTGTCAAATCCAAGGCTATCGGATCCTAAGCCACGTCCTCCCTCACTATCAAGGGCATCATCCTCATCCATGAAGCCATTGGGGACCATTCCTCATGAGTTGTATAGTAATGAAGGCTAAATAACTCCCCCTCACCACAAGAACCTCAATTTTATGGTTGAAAATAGACAAGATCTGGTCAGTAGAGCTCATCAAATGGGGCCAAAACTCACAAACTAATGGGAGAGGTGATGTGTTACTCATAACTGCGGTATCCATGCGCTAACCTCAAATTTGCTCCCCCAAGGACCACTCCAAAGCCATGGTGCACTCTAGCACAAACCAGCGATCATCTACCTCCTCCTTCAATCTCCTTGCCTCAGCCTAGACATGGGTGATCATCCAAGTGTCAACATGCACCTATGAAAGACAAATCTTCATGGAAACCATGCTACAAAGGGACGGTACATCAACATTAAAAGTCAAAAGAAAGACATACTTTCTCAAGAAAGAGGGCCCTCAAATGGCGGTGACATCCATCACGTGTCAATAGCCTCATTCAAGTCAGATCCATCCAAGAAGTAATCAATGAGGCATTTTCCTCGACACTCTTTAGAAAGAGAGGAGGAGGGATCACCTAGTGCTTAAAAGCCTAAATCTGCACAAAATACAAAGGAAATGTTATTAAGCTTCAGAAGACAAGGAGATCACACATATCATAAGAAAAAAGAATATCAGTATAAGGATATGAAAGGACCTCATACACTTCTTCAATCCACGTGCCCATGTTTTTAGCCCAAAGTATGTCTGACCTACAATGGACCGAGACCAATTATTCTCTCCAATTTAGTCCACATTAACTAGTGCCTCCAAAAGGCTAAGGTTAACCTTGCTCTTTCACAATAAAAATAACATTGTTGTCAAGAAGACATTGAGGAAGGATCGGGTGAACTTTTCAATCTCGTCACCAACCACCTCTTGGCTACTGATCCAATAATTCTTAACATCACTTTTAAATAACTTGTCCTTTGAATTTATCTCAACAAGGACCCTGAGCAACTCACTCACTCTACCTCTGATGTGAGGAGAATATTAAAACCTCTCATAGTACACATTAAAGTGAATGACTCTCCATCCCAAATCAAGCAAGTCATCCCCACCACATCGAATGGTGTGATGGTCAACTCTTGGATGGGCAGGTGGAAAGTGTGATTCGTCTCTGACCACCACTCGACTAAATCATATAGCTTCAACCTAGAGGTGCCATGTGGCAATAGCGAAAGAGATGAGATCAATGGTACGAACCCCCTACGCTCTATTGTGGCTAGCATGGTGGGCCGACTCTGAATGGCACTCCATCATCCTCTACTCTACCTTACTTTCCTCAAAAATATTTTCACGTCATCTCATAGATTAATACTTAATCTTCTAACAAGCATCTCATCTATCATATCCCATTCATTGTTCTCCTATGTCAATCTATTTCTTATAAATTTTCATAATAATTCCTCTTTATTTTATACACATATGATATGAAGTATAAATTATCATACTATGTATATTGTAAATACATGCATTAGATTTAATTCCATCTTATTTCGTTCCTATGTCAATCTATTTCCTATAAATTTTCATAAGAATCCCTACTTTATTTCATACACATTGGATATGAAGCACAAATTCTCATATTAGGTCTATTGTAAAATATAGGCATTAGATTTACAACCTATTCATTTTATTTCCATGTCAATCTATTTCCTTTAGATTATTATAATAATCCCTACTTTATTAGTACACATGTGATATAATGTACAAATTCTCATATTAAGTCTATTGTAAATACATGCATTCGATCTAATTCCATTCCGTTTTTCCCTATGTCAATCTATTTCCTATAGATTTTCATAATAATCCCTGCTTTACTTTATTTTATACACATATGACATAAAGTACAAATTCTCATGTTAAGTCTATTGTAAATATATGCATTAGATTTAATTCCATTCCATTTCATTCCTATGTCAGTCTATTTCCTGTAGATTTTCATAACAAGCCCTACTTTATTTCATACACATGTGATATAAAGTACAATTCTCATATTAAATCTATTTAAAATATATGCGTTAGATTCATTCTATTTTATTCATATGTCAATCTATTTCCTTACTTTTTTTCATTAACATATGGTATAAAGTACAAATTCTCATATTATGTCTACTGTAAACATTGGCATTAAAATTAATTTCATCTCATTTCACTCCTATGTCAATCTATTTCCTATAGATTTTCATAATAATCCCTACTTTATTTCATACACACGTGATATGAAGTACACCCAAAAATATTCCATCTTGCATAAATTCCCATATTAAGTCTATCGTAAAAATGTTCAAACATGGCATTGAATTTATTTCTATGTTCGATCCAATGATAAGACTATTAATTAAATCATTTTCCTTCGATTAAGCTTACTCTACAATTTTCTTCATTAAAAAGTAAGTTTTAACAAAGTTTCCTCCAAATCAAGCTTTTAAATGTGTTTAATCATGATAAAAGAAATCTATTTCTTCAAAAGGTGTTCAAATGCATCACAAATCCATTAGATAGCTCAAAAATCTGCAAAAAGGTGAAAATCCAGCCTTCATGTGCCCAAGGGGTACTCTAGGGAGTCTCGGTAAGAGCTAGGGACATCAATGCCCCTAAGCAACGCCGATGTTCCCTCTTAGGTCTTAGGATTTCTCACATTAAGTTTGAAATCATGAGAACTCCCTCGTTTCAACTCAGAATTTTATTCCGTTTTTTCTAGCATTCTTTAAAATCACTCAATTTCATGATTTCATACATCAAACATTTCAAAACTTAATATTTCATAGCTCGAATTCACATATTCAAAAGCATGTTCCCTAGACTTGTTTTAAACCAAAACTCTAACAAATTAAATTTGTATTGAAAAAATAAATTTATAAAAGGTCTACCTTCATTCATGAAGTATGATCCTCTTGTGATGAGATGGTTGGGACTTCCACTATAGGTTTAAGCCCCAAATAAACATCCTTATTTCAAAGGCAATGTGCGGCCGAGACGAGATGAAATACCCTCAAAGAACCCTCAATCGGATTAGTGAATCTATTCTCAAAGTACGTTTTTAAGCTTTTTGTCAGATGTGAAACATGGCGGCATTATTTTTGAAGAAGGAAAGGGAGAAGAGAAATGGAAAATAAAAGCCTTTCTCCTTTTTCTACCTATTTATATGTTTCTACACCAACCAAACCGGGTCTACCCGGTTTCCGTTTTTTAGTCCCAAAATCACACCTACCACCACCCCTTGGAAGTGGACAGACTTTCAATTTTTTTTCACACTAATGTATCCGTACACTGATAATTTTCATTATCAATTAAACTTCCTTTACATCAATTAACCCCTAATTGACCTATCAAATTAGAAAATTCCAATTCCAAAGTAAAATTTTGAAAAAGTTGAATTTTTTTACTTTCACTTAATGCAAAAATCAACAAGTTGAATTAATTGCCTTTTTCTTTACCTTTTTTCACGTAAAGTGAAAATCTCAATTTCTTACTTTTACACATCAAGTACAGTTCAAAAAGTTGAATTATTTACTTTCCCAACTTGTGAAAATTTCAAAATTTTCACTAAAATTACAATTTTAACTTTTTCTAAAAAGTTAATTTTTTATCTTCCCCACAAACTTTGAAGGAAAAACTTTAAAGATGGATAATTATCCTCATCTTACAATACCTTCACCCCGAGAATCATCCGACGATAAAAGCTGCATGTGTCTATCATACAATGCACGCCATGTGCAATGCACCCAACTAAGGGCCAAGGGCATAGTACCCAAAGCCTTTTTTTCCTTAAAAGATAAAGGGTAATGATGCATAAGCGATTATTCCACACTGAGTCAACCCAAAAGACGAAGGGTGATGATGCATAAGCGGTTCTTCCACCCCGAGTCAACCTACAAGATAAAGTGTGATGATGCATAAGCGATTATTCCACCATAAATAAACCCATAAGATGAAGGGTGATGATGTATAAGCCATCATTCCAGCCCAAGTCAACACTCAGGACAAAGGGTGATGACATAAAAGTGATCATTCAACCTCCAGTCAACCAACAAAATTAAGGGTGATGATGCATAAGCGATCACTCTAACCTGAGTCAACTCATAAGATGAAGGGTGATGATTCCACCTCGAGTCAACCCACAAGATGAAGGGTGATGAAGCATAAGTAATCTTTCCACCCTGAGTCAACCAACAAGACAAGGGTAATGACGCATAAGTGATCATTCCACCCCGAGTCAATTTACAAGACATAGGGTGATGATGCAAAAGCGATCATTCCACCCCGAGTTAACCCACAAGATGAAGGGTGATGATGTATAAGCGATCATTCCACCGTGAGTTAACCCCCAAGACTAGGGGTAGTGATGTATAAGCGATTATTCCACCCCGGGTCAACCTACAAGATAAAGGGTGATGATGCAAAAATGATCATTCCACCTAAATCGATCTACAAGATGAAGTTGATGATGCATAAGTGATCATTCCACTTAAAATCAACCCATAATACAAAGGGTGATGACGCATATGCGATCATTACACCACAAGACTACCCACAAGATAAAGGGTGATGATGCATATGCTATCATTCCACCTCAGTCGACACATCAAGCATAATGAGCTCCTTAGCAGAGATGAGTTAACCCAAAAGGTGAAAGGTGATGATGGATACACAATCATTCCACCTCAAGTCAAGTTAGCAACCGGCGCATATGCAATCATGACATGCCATAAGATACATGCCAACATAACATCCCAACACATGTTTGTTCTTACTTGAAGGGGAAATTTTTTTTTATTTTCAACAAATCTCATTTAAGTAATTAACATATCGGTAGAAGATAAGGTAAGTATTTCCTATCCATATTGCTCTTCATCACGTAATCATTCTAAAAACCGATTTTTTTTTGCAAAGTTATTCCATGAGGGGCAACGTGCAAGCACGTGATTTCCACCTCTCAAGGAACGATGATGAAGACCTTTTCACTTAGCCTTTCTATGTTTCCACAATCATGAGGGGAATTTATATCATTAACAAGATAAATTTGAGATTAATCAAGCTTTCAAAACATACCTGACACACTTAAAAAATACCCAAACATGTCCAAAAGACCCAAAACATGCCTAAAAAATACCCGAAAGGCACCAAAAAGGGGAACATGCACTCTCGAGATATCGGGGAATTCCAAAAACAAACCTCCCCTAGTGGAGGGGGCTTTGGTGCCTATAAAGGGTGTGGGCACCCTGCTAGAATAGTGTTGGCGCCCACTCTAGAGGTACGTGATTGAGCAATTTTCTACTTAGATTTTCCTATAAAACCCCCCTAAACCCTCTCATTCAACACACACTTGAATTCGAATTCAGGAATTTACCTCTAGCAAAAAAATACACTACATTTTCTTCTATTCTTGTATTCTTGAGCCTTCGAATCTTGAAATTCTCGAAAGAAACTTCGGTGATGTAATCGATCCCTCTCATGGTTGATTTCCATAGAAAAGGTAAGCACTTGAGTTTCTAAACCTTTATTTCCATTTAATTTTACTAAATTTTGCATTTTTGAATTTTTATTAGAGGGAGCCTCCATGAGAGATGGGGGCCTCCTCGGTGGGAATTGGAGCCCCTCTTCCTTCTAGAGGGAGCTTCCTTGATGTATGGGAGCCTCCTCGAGCTCTTGGGAGCATCTGTAATGATTTCTCAAGACTCGATACTAAATTTTATCATTTTATTTATTTTTAACATTATTTTGATGTTCCAAGAGCCATAGTTGTTCATTTTTATTATCAAAAACACATTTTTTACGATGATGGGACAATCAAACACATTCTTTCTTAATAATCAAGCTCTAAATGGGCCTTTTCAAGTTCATTTTCTTTTCAAATTACTGTTGTTTTACTAATCATCAATATCTAGAGGCACGTATCAATATTTTTATCCCTATAACTCTATCTCTTTCCATTATTTCATTTATATCCTCACTATATGAATGAAAATACTTAGATAATATTCATGTTGCAAATAAGAAAAATGTTTTGACTTAACTCTATCAATGAAAAGTACGGAAGCTGTACGAACCCGAATCTCGAATAATTCTCGGACGAGCTAATCCGAGTAGTGACTCCATTTTTCAAAATAATTCCCTAGAATTTTCCTTTTTTCTAAATCAAATGTTTTTGATAAATAATATATTATTTAATATATTATCAAAAGAGGGATTTTAACCAAATGAGGAATATTTATCATATGATGATATATGATAATTTTTTATCTTGAACCTGTGTCTAGTCTAGCTAAGGAATAGGCTTAGGTATCCATCCACTTCAGGGATACCTCCCCTACCTAGGACGTATCATTAGTATTGAATTCAAAATATTCGCTACAATATCGTATTTTGATGTTTTCCAAAACCAACTTGCGCTCTCATATTTTCATTGAGATTACAAATTTAATTCATGACCCACCAAAATAAGGCTTCCCATGAGTTCACTAAACATGCTCACGTGGCCTAACTTCTCCTCAAAAACTTTTTGCTCACTCACAATATGCAAGGGGAAAACTGTTTTAGCACAGTCCGCTCGATCCAATGAGGATTCATATCTCTTTCAAATTAGGAATCACACAAGAGCCAACGAAGTCAAATTGTCATTCTTTCTACTTAAAAATCTTTAAATATCCACATTTCAAGGAAAGCTCGATTTCTCATTCTGAACCAAAGTCTAAATTCTGGTGAACCTTGGTAAATAGGCACGTGCCTATTTACCACTTTGGTAAATGGGCTCATTCCCCATTACCCACTTAGGGTTTTTAGCCCTGCCGAAATGCCCTCTTGGGATTCTTGCAAAAATTATGCAAAAATCTCAAAAAGTATCTAGACTGGTAAATGGATGCGGGCACATTTACCATCCTAGTAAGTAAGCAAACGCCCATATACCCTCCTCTAAATAAAGGAGCACTATTCTCTATTTTAAAAGGAATCTAAATGTTTTTTTAAAAATCCAAACTTTCTCTACTTTATTTCTCAACTTTTAAGCAAAAAAATGCACTAAATGTTCTAAATTACTTTGGATGCATTAAAGGTTCTTAATATTAAGTTTTTACATAAATTTGGATTAAGTTTCAATGATAAATTCTGGTTCAAAATCGATAAATACCTTTAAAACACACAAATCATCCACTCTACAAGTTTATATTCATAAACTTGCTTAATCTCTTTTCTCATGAAATTTTCAAATTCTCTCAAAAATTTGGTTTGGAATTGACCCTCAAGTCATCCTGGATAAATGAAAAGGTAATTGAGGATAATTGGCTCCTAGTCCTCTATTTAAATTCATTATTTTCATATAGCATTTTTATTGTTGGGGTAAAGTGTGGATTGAAGCTTAATTACCATTATTTTCCAATAAAATTATATGAGCTTGTAGGTAGTCTTGTTTCGTAAAATAAGAGAAACTCTGCTCAGATTTTTAAGGGAAAACCCTGAAATGTTGCCGTTACTTTGCCAAATTTTTATTAGCAATTATTGCTTTATTACACCATTGTAATGACAAAATTATCGCATATAACATAATTCATGATATTTTGAATAAAATAGTTGTCATGTCCAAACTCAAAACGGAGTCGAAAATGACTTTTCTTATATGTATGATAAGTGAATATTTTCTTGATAAAATAACATTTTTGGCCTATAAAGAAATATGAACTTGTTGAAGTCAAGCTAATAGTACTTCACATTACTTAGGTTTTGGAAATACCAAATTAAATAGGTAAGTAGACTATTAACTAAGTAAGTTAGCTTGAGTTTATTTTGGGGAAAACAACTCAGTTTTACATTCACTTAGTTAAGTTATGGCTTAGGGTAGGAAAAGTTGAGTAGCTTTTACTACATAGTTCATACGATATAACTCAACGTAATTAGATTCTTCAGCGAAAACTGAGTAACCCTTGTGAGGCTGACCTACTTTTACAACTGTGAACTTAATTGTTTCTGTGAAGATGGAATATTCTTTGTGATACTTTTCAAGTATTTGACGCTAAAAACTAAAGGGTTCTTTATGTGGTCCTCACTACTAAAAGGTGTCATTACGGAATATTGGGATTACCTCACTAGAATTGAAATTAAAAAGGTATCTTCTGACATTCGTCGATTTCCAGTGTCGTCACGCCATATGCAACGTCACCAAAAGCATCCAACTCAATTTTTCCACATAGTGTCTCGCGCACCTCTCTCAACAGAATTGCTTGACTATGTATACAATCATTAACGAGATAAATATTAACAGAATAATCTCACACCTCAACGTTCAAAATCACTATCTCTAAACATTCTTAAATTTGTTTCAAATGGGTAGATTTCAAAGTTATGAAGAGAGGAGATTTTGAAGAGCAAGTCAAGATAAGAAATTTATAATGGATAGTTCCATTCATCTACATCTATAAATAGAGCCTGGAGCAAACATTTACAACTTGGTGAATTACCTTGAATTTCTAAGAGCTGAACCTCTACTAAAGCAATAACAACATTCAAAATTCTAACTAAAGCAAGTCAAAGCAAACATTCATTTCAAACTAGTTTGTGAAGAGAAACTAGATATGCTTCGAAATTAGCTAAGCTACTTATTTGTAAAGGATTCAACATTCGATAAGTTGAAATCTGTTGGTCCTTAGATAGCCTATAAACAACCGTAGAGGGGGGGCGAATGTGAATCTTGGTTACTTTTTAAGATTTATAAAAATTGTTTAACCAAGTTAAGTTTTTATATGCGTGCTGAGTTGATATAAAAACTTATAAATAGCTCAGCTTTGCTGGCACAGTTTATCTACAATCTCTTGGTGAGTAATCTACTCAGCTAGGATTGGTTTTTCAAGCAAAATACTTAACAGAGATAGAATGATGGATGAGCTTGACATAGTAGAAGCTAAAGCAAAAGTTCAAAACTTCAACACCTGAATTTATCCTAGTTCCCCCCGAGCCTACCACCAGTCCCGGAATACCTACTCCGAGCTTTAATCCACTAGTGTTCGTTCCTTAGTGGAGCAGCCTTTATAGTGGGTAGACACAATTTTTACAAAAAGTACCTTTCTTTCTAACTACCACTCAACTAAGTTTGGGTACCCTTTCCAAACAGACACTCAGATTTGATTATGAAAATGCGAATTGAATTCAACTTATAAAATGTTGAATTCTTACAAAGTTAAATCTAATTATTTGATTCTCTCTATTACAAATAGATTTGAAATGATTGTTTACTGATTGCTTGAATTTGGAATTTCTTGAAGCTGGGAGTAATTGCGTAGAGTTTCAGCTTTTTAAAAAATTCAAGGTGATTCACCAAGTTTGAACATTTGCTTCAATATTCTATTTATACTTAAAGCTTTGCAAAGTAGCCGTTGCAAACTTTCGGGGCTCACTATTCTTCAATTTCTCACTCTTGATATCTTTTGAATCTTCTCATTGGAGATAGATTCCAAGACGTTTAGAGATAGAAATTTGAACGTTGAGGCACAATAAAATTCCGTTAACAAAATCTTGTTTATCTTCAAGCAATTCAATTTGAGAGAGGCGCGTGAGAATGCAATGTAGAATCTTCATATTGGTTGACATTGCTAACATTGGAAGAGTCACGTAGAGATACTGAGAAATGGCACATGATAGAGAATTCCTTTTACCTTGGACTTTCGTGTGGGAATCCCGACATTCTATACTGACACCTTTTGTCTTGTGAGGACCAAAAGAAATATTCTTTAATTTCAACGCTTTTTGGCCTAAGAAGCAACTAAAGAATATTCTATCTCTCACATAAAATGTTAGTTGTATAGCTATCATTTAATTCTCTAAGTGTCGAACAGTTCAGCTTTTAATTAATAAAAGCTAACTCAGCATAGCTTAGTAGATATACTTCTAAACTACGTACCACTCAGCATAGACTCAACTTTTCCTTCTCTAAGCTATATCTTAATTAATTACTTAGGAAATTGAGTTGTTTTCCCTTAAACAAACTCAAGTCAGCTGCATTATTTAAGAGTATACTTAGTACTTAATTAATTTCATTATTCTAGCCAGTTTGCTATTTCCAAAACTTTTAAGTATTGTGATATACTACTAACTTTTGTTCTACAAGCTCCCCCATTTTAGATAGATAGCAAACTAGGTAGTAGAAAAAGTTAATTGAATAAGTAGTTTAGAGATATCAAGAATACCTGGAAAGTTATGTAAGACTCCCTTGTGCTGAGTGAACTTCCTTAGTCAACTTGAACTCCCCCATACTGAGTGAGTCTTTTCAAGTAGCTCAGCTCCCCCATACTTTGAGGATTTTTCTTTGAGACTTTATCTTACATCAGCTTTTCTTCAAGGTTGGTCTCTTGTATGAATTCCTACATCATATAATTAACTTCATAGCAGAAACATACATACATCATAATAAAGTTAAGAAGATCTTAACGTAAGGTATGAACTTTTAATTTTTATTGATTCAAAAATAACTTAGTCAGTACATTACTTATTTTCTGAACTAAGATTACAAAGCTAAATCCTATTACAAGTTCTAACCACAAAGAACATGGCTTATTATATTTTCTATGAACTAAGGAGGAAGAACTAGTAGTCTTGTCTTGGTTAGCCTCTGGATGTTGCTGCTGAGGAGGTTTATGATAAAAAAGTTACCTTGGAAGAGATCCCTTGTTAAGATTCGCCATTCAGAGAGCATCTTTAACTACCTTCTCCCCCTTTGCAATCTAGACTTGCACAATTTCTTCAAGGCAGAAATAAAAGGCATAAAGTGCAGCTTGAAAGTTCTCTTGCTGGTCGATGATTTGAGGGGAAATCTCTTACTCTAGTTGCTCTTTACCCTTAGAGGTAAGGAAGTCTTTGTCATTAATCTTGTTGAGAAGAAGATAATGACATTTGGAGAGGTGCGCAATTTGGTCAAACCCTTTACATGCAAACTATTGAAAGCATTGGAGTAAGGCTCTGAAGTCCGTTGCAGTCAGTGCGATCTTTAGTTGCGCTTCGATGTCAAGAACCTTGGGTCCAATAGATGATATACACTTTGTAGTGTAATCAATGTCTATAGCGTCCAATTCATCCATCTTCATCAGAGTTCCAACATTCTTCTACGGGTCTTCTACCTTTGACTTGATGACATTCAACTTGGTATGAATGGTCATACCAGTCTCAAGGCAATGAGATTAAGTAGCAGGCAAGCTTGGAGTTGGCAATTCTGGAAAAATCTTCCCCTTTGTTGTAGTAAGGAACTTTTGTGAAGAGGAGGTCTTGTCGGATGTGTGCTCATTGACTTCATGTTAGATAGAGTCCAATTTGATGTGGAGAGAGTCAAGATTAAAAAATAGGTGCCTTGTCCATCTTTGTTGAGATATCCGTGAGCAGCTTCACCATCTAGTCTTGCTTATTGTCATGGTTTAGCAAGAATTTAGACTGGGCCTCCAATAATTTGGAATGTTGTAGCCAATGTTTTTTATCTGTTCTACCTTTTTGAGGACATTCTCAATTCGGTGATCTGTGAGCCTCTTTGTTTTGGCCTGCTACTCACCAAGTTTGTGAATCTGTATCACTTGAGTTGCCATGGTTGTAATCAAGAGACTCGGTTGCTTAGTAGAAGCATCCACACTACCCTTAATCTTTCCTGTAACAATGTTAGCCATTGTAGTAGTGTGGGGATAGCAGATATTGCTACCCCAAGCTGAGCTGCAGAATCTGTTAAACCGGTTAGGATTAGAGCCATCTTGTCCACCAAGCTCTTGGCTCTCTCTTTTCCCAATTGATTTTGAATAACAAAAAAGATGCCTTGAATCTTTTCAAACTCCTCAAAGTAGATAGATTCAGTTGGCAAACTTGTGTGCTGTTTGAATTCAGGCAATTTTGCCTTGGGTTTGAAAGACAAGCCCATCAAATCTTGAGCAAGTAGCAATTTACTTACTGCTCCATCTAACTCAATAATTGCCCTAAGAGTAGGGAAATTCTTCCTAGCTAACTCTCTAATTTCTACCAAGAAAGATGTATCAACCAAATCGACAATGTCGAAACTAGTCTTGTCAAATAGCACACTACTTAGATAGAAGTGTAAAGCGAACAAAGAGGGGTCACGGATCCACCGGCTATAAGTAGACTCCTATTTGTATTCGGCATGGCTAGTAAGGTGATTCCATGTTGGTAATGGATACCAACCAGGAAGCATTTTGTAGTAACAATCTTTAGGGAAGCCCAAATTCATTTCTAGTGCTTTCCTCGACAATTTATACTTCTTTCCTTGGTGACAAAATTCCAAACAATCCATCTTAGCATTCTTCCATACTAACGATATCAACATTTCCTTACAATTATCCTCACTATTTCCAATAATCATGTTGGAATAGATAACGAAGTTTAGAATCCTAAGGTAATACATTACCCTATCATAGATTCCTAAATGAATGAAACTGTTCATATGAATGACATAGGAACTCGTGAATTCTGCAACTCTGATGGATTCAAGGTGATCACCTTCCTCTCGAGAGTAAATTGGCAAAGGCGCTTCATAGCATTCTTGAAGATTTGAAGGAGGAATGAGATTAGAGTTGTTAGGGTGCACCATTTTGAAGATAAGAAAAGGATTTATTGATTTTCAAGGTTTGGAACAAATATGTTGCCTAAAGAAAAAGGATTTTCGGATATCTGAAGTGAAGAATTATGAAAATTCGCACTCTTATATATAGAATTTGAGAGAAACCATAAAAAAATAGGCAAACTGGTGCAGTTTTCACACAAGTCGTGATCATGACTACACAGAACAAGAAATAGAATGTTCTAATAAGGAAATTCATGAGCGTGAGTATATGTCGTGAACGCGAATGGGTAAAATAGAAGAAAATCTTCTATTTGTCAAGAATTAAGATGAAATATTATGATGTATCACCTATAAGATGATTATTTCATAATCTTTTTACATCTAAGATAAGATTAGAAAATTTTATAGTATAGGAAAAGAATAAATGAGTAAAATTTAGTAATTTGTACCGTAATCTTCTGATCTTTAAAACAGCAACGGCGCAAAAAACTTGATCGCAAGGTTTTCACTTTACTAATTTAGAGGGCTTATATTAAGTGATGAAGCCAAAAACCTTGTTCCCCACTTTTCTACCGATAAGATAATAGTTCAAACTATGAACAAGTTGTCAATATCGCTTATCAAAAAAGAAAAATGGTGACCACTGCAAGTATACAGTTTCGATGTAGTTTTAAAAGATATCAATCCCACAAGGAAGAAACCAATTCTAAAGACCAACTAGAGTTACGGGGTAAACGAAAATATTGAATTTATATTGGAAGGGTTTAGATGATAGATGGATGAATGGATAGATGTATGAATAGACTAGAGAAGATGTAAAATATAGTGATATTCCTGCAAACAAGTTTAAGAGAGAGAAAACATTCAAAATCATCAAAAATATTTCGTACACTAAATAACTTCAACAAATAAGGTTCTAGACGCCTTAATATTCAATAATTCACCACAGAGCAACACATGAGATGACTTTTCTAAATCTAGAGCAAACGAATTATGACACTTATAAGAACCTGGATAACCCTATTACTATACTTAGTACGGGTCGCTCTCACATAGCCATATTTAGCAAGTTACCACTCCAAAAATTTTAGCTCACTAAATAGCATTATAATCACAGATCTAGTGACTATACACAATCTTGTTAACCTTGAAATCACTCTTAAAGTTAACTCGAAAGCATATAACTTAATTAATATAAGAGACGCAAAATGAATTACTCGTTATGGCACATAAACATATCATAAACTTTGCAATAGAAAGTATAAGTAGAAAAGAAAGTAAAGTTGTACAAACCATATCCACTCTTTAATGGGAGTCGTCAATTCCCGCAATTCCTGCGTCTACTTTAAATCCGGTCTCGACTCATACAAAACATCCGCTAGGATGCTATTCTTTGTGAATCTTGAATAAAAGAATGTTGAATAATGAAAAATTTTATTGATAAGTGCTTTGCAATTACACTTATACAACAAATGCTCGAATTTGTGTAGAAATATAATGATCGAAATAGGAATTGAATCACTTATACATTTTTCTGGCTAAGACTTTGAACGTTGCAAAATCTAGATATTACACTCTCTATCTATACAAGCACACTATCATTCAATACCTTCTAGTCATGCCATAACTATGCACCGCATGTACACCATGAAATTGTTGAGTTTTGAACCCTATTTATAGAGTGTGAAGGGTTGCATCTATCCAAATGAAGAGTCGTGTCCACTAGCGAAGAGTTGCATCACTTCAATATGATTGGATGCAAAGATTCATCCACATGCATAATGAAAAGGCACCTTTTCATGATTGGTTACCTTCCAAAAGGTGTCTTTTCGGTTGGTAGTTGATGGCGGTTGATCGTTCTTATCCGCGGTTGAAAGAAGAGAAGAGTTAACAAAAAAACCGTCAAGGTCACGACCGCGAATGTATGACGTGACCGTGAATACTTGGATGACAACTTTCTGTTATAAAGGTTAACAAGTTGCGACAGCGATATATGTGTCACTATCGTGACTTGCCTTTTTCACAAGATTCCTCTTTGTTATTTCTACTAATCTTTGATAACTTCGATCCTTTGCTAATTCCTTAAGTTCCACGCATCTTTTTGCACCTTTTTCACTCTTTTTCCATAGAATTCTACTTTTGTTCATTTTACTTCCAAGATTTACCTAGTTTCTGCATTTGTATAAAAAACAAGTACATTCCACGTGAAATCTTTTATATGAAGTATAAAATGAAACAAAACCATATGTTTAATGATTGAAAATGTCATGATGATAAGTATAATTATACACTTATCAAGAGGCAATTAGTGATATATATATATATATATACATACATACATACATACATACATACATACATACATACATACATATACATATATACATACATACATACAGACATACATACATATATATATATATATATATATATATATATATATATATATATACATATGTACATGTATATATATACATATATACATATATATATATATATATAT
>CATIWQ010928331.1:0-29742 GCA_949673415.1 Euphorbia schlechtendalii | reverse complement strand
TGGTAATACCGGATTAATGAATATTTTTAAAATAATGTAGTATTTAAATAATAAATATTCTTAACAAATTTTCAAATTTTAATTCTAAAAAATCTTTATCAATTATAGGATTTTACTTTTTTTATTTTGAAACGTAAAGATAAAAGCAAAAAACTTGAACGGGAAGTTTTTAAACTAAAATTTGAAAAGTTTTTTTAAATACCGGTTTAGTGGTATACCGGTATTTTAACGGTATGAACTGGTAGGATGTGATTTTCTTCAAAACCGGTGAAGTACTTCAAACTGACCGTATGCCTAGCCGGTACCCGGTTTTACCGGCCGGTACGGTTTCAATAACACTGCAAAAATGCACCAGTTAACCCCTCAATACCACGTGTCAGAATCTGGTTGGTTTGACTTTTCAAAGATGTCATTTTTCTGATTTTTCTCTCTTTAACCAGAAGTTGACACGTGGCATTTAAGGGGCAAACCGGTGCATTTTTACCAAGTTAAAGGGGGTAACTGATCCTTTTTACCAAGTTGAGGGGGGTAACTGATCCTTTTGAAAGTTGAGGGTGGTATCGGGTTTTCTGAGCCAACATCAAAGAAGTCTTGATGCATTTGGCCTTCCTTTTATAATTTGTCCCTCCGCATAAATTTTATGGCTCGTTCATTTTAGATGAATTTGGCTCTATCATTTGTTGGTGATTCTTAAACTCATTTTATATTAGATCAAAAGTGGACGGTGAAGTTAATTTATATGTGTAATTTAATTTTGTTATAAAACTACTAATTGCATGCGGGTATGCGATTTAATTGATACATTTCCGATATTAACGTGAATTATCATAAATTCAAAATCAACATTTTAAAAATCTTTATAAATGTATTTGCTTAAACTACTTTGTAAGCAATTTATAAGTTAAATTATTTTTATAACCTGAATTGGGGAAATACCTTCTTATTAGGGCATTTCCAATCCCACTTTAAATGTGAGATTGGAGTGGGAATGAAGCGTCAACCTTGCTTCATTCTCAGCCTCAAATTATGAATTTATTTCAATGAAGTATATAAAGCTGCACTGTAGCAATCTCAACCATTAAAATATTATTTTTTTTATTTTAATTAGTAATTTGTTGTTTTGAGTTAGATAGGATAAAATAATAATATTTTATTTTGAAGTATAAATTTAAAATGAAATGTTGGAGATAAACACAATAGCAAATTCAAATTATAGAGTTTGAAGTGAAAATTTATGATGCAAGGTTGGATATGCTCTTAGAGATATTAAAGGTACAATTTTCGTGTCACAATAAAATGAACAGTATGAATGAAGATGAAAAATAGGAGGAAAAGTAAATGTAAAGGATAAAAACATATTTATACAAATGGTGACCTATAACAATACCAAAAGGATTCTGTTCATCTCACTTCAATCAAAAGTATGCGTGTTGGTACATACTATTTAGTTGGCAATACACACATTGAGTACACAAGAGAAGAAACTTAGAATTTGTATATAATCATATACACTAAATTGGAAGAGGATTAATTAGATATAGCTCAATTGGTACACCTCTCAAACCCGAGGTGAAAGATCCTAGATTCAAAATCCAACTTCTTAAAAAATTCATTATTCTAAAAAAAGTAATTTGGAAGGAGCAATAAGTTTTAAGATTACTAACTACAAACTATTCTTTATCATAAAAAAACATGCATGCTGGTATTCACCTTCAAAGTGATGCAACTTGCAAATAGTACATGTTTTGTTTCATTGCTTAAGCTAAGAGACAAGAGTTCATGTTTAGGTCAAACTCAACTAGTGATTACTCATAGTTGTGATGCTGTATAATGGATTGAATCAAGTCAGCAAGCATTAAATATAAAATCAATAATTATTGTGGTGAAGTTGACTATATATAGTGAGGGGAAAACTGTATAAAAAACAAAACACACATTCTTCTCGATCCTCCAATAATATATAGAGATGCCATTTTATACCACACCATGTCCATGTTAATATTCACTTTTAGTTAATGAGCTAGATAAAGGGTAATTATACACGGGTGAATCCCCGTGTATAATTACCCTTAAAGCTCCTTACACCTCTGCACAAATGTATTTAATGATTGTCGAACCCCGAGTCTCATTTGATCCATTTACTTAATATGTGATGCTAACAGAGCTACATTTTCGTAAACTTTTACATTGTCTAGCTACTAAGATTTCAAATATTAAATATTTTGGGCACAGGTAAGTTTGGATTAGCTGATAGAATACTTGTTCATAAGCAACAAATCACAAAATGCACAAAAGCATATAAAACTTCCCTCCTTAAATGTCCACCTCAAGTAAAAGGGAATTAGTACCTACCTATGTTAGGACATAAATTTCCAACTTCAGATGATAATATCCTTAAGAGAGTCGAACGTACCAAATCCTGTTGTTTTTTAAACAAGGTATATGGGTAGCTCTTATCCACCAATCCAATGAACCTCTAGAACATTCATATTCTTTAGTTGAGTTGCTTGCTTGATGGCTCTCTTAAAGCATTTGATAAATTATAGCTGAATAATTCTTTCTTAACTGAATTAACAAAACTGAGTATTTGATAACATATTTAATTGTTTGAGCTAACTGTATGGAAAATAATCATTAATAAAATGAAATTTTACGGCAACAAACAAAGATAACAAATGTAATTCCAAACAACAACAAATAATACAAACAAGTTCATGTATGCTCTTGTAAGACATGTGTCATCTTTAAATAAGTAATTTTTTTTTATATTTCTCTCCCCAACAATTCAATTAGAAGATGTTGTGTGATGATAGGAGGAGATATATGCACTTTTATCACCTTAATAAAATTACAAAAAACTTTTTAAAATATAACAAAAACAAGACAATTAAAAACAATTTTACTGTTTTTCAAACGCATTTTGCATATTTCAATTGCATCATCCACTAGTTTGGTTTTGTTCAAACCCCAAAAAAACAATTAATCCAAATGTAAATTGCTGATCCAGTGAAGGTGGTGTGGTCCCACTACATATGCCTTCAGACGCGGCGACTCGATTTTAATGGATTGGAATATTAAAAGTACTTTTCTTTTTATCATTTAATTTTTTAAAAGTTTTTCTCTTTCATTTCATGATATATTGATAGTTTGATTTGCACGATTTTTATTTGAAATAAAAAGAAAAAGAAAATGCTGTTAATATGTTTGATGGCGTGGAACCCAATTCCAACGGAGGATGTCTAGAGGCTGACGTGCACCGCATTATGTAATTATCTTTATAAGTTCCTAAATCTGGGAAGTTAAAAAAATTTAATTTCAATTATTTTCATTTTTTTAGTAATCTATATAGTTAAAATACGAAAACTTAAACCAGTAATTCATTGTAAAATTTCATGATTTTTTTCATTTTTTTTGTGTATAATCTTATTTACCCTTATTATTTTCATAATATTAAATATACAACTTTGTATATTTTTAAGACATTAAAGATAAATTAATATTTGCATATCCTCATTAATTGTTTTATTAAAAAGTATGAAAGACTTAGCCACTATCTTTGAAAAATCCAAGATATTTGAAATTCAAATCCCACAATCAACTTATTTAGCATAAATGCATTATAGTTTTTTTTAAAAAGTCATCAACTGCTTTGCTTAGTTAACATCAGACCATTTGTCTAACCTCTCTTGGCATCTACTCCATTTACTCTATTTCACTTTTTCCTAAATATTGTAGTCTCTTAGTTGCTTTTAAATGGATTTTGGTTCTTTTTAAATGTCATTTTAGATTATATTTAATAAATTGTTTAATCTTTTTAACAAAAGTTGATGAGATAGGTTATTTAGTAAATTATAGAATATTTTTGTTATTATTATATTTCAAAAATGCAACCCACACTCAAAATAGATAATCTATTGTGACTCAATTTTTAAATGTCTTGTTTATTTTACCACATCAACAATGTGACTATCTTCTACACATGTCACATTATCGTAGATTTTAATATCTTCTAAAGATGCTCTTAAATTATCAATGTATCTTTTACAAAAAAAATTCCTAATTTACCCTTATATAAATTACGAATGAAATTAAGTATTGATGATAAGTTGGAAATTAAGAAGACGAGAAATTCATGAAGGATTATACAAAAAAATATTTTATTGAATTAATGAAAACTCCAAAACAAGGTAGACTCTGAACAAAGGTCAAGGTGTGAAGGTTTAGGACTTACAACCAAAAAGGCCCGAAATATGTTATGCATACATGTGTATATATAAGCTTTATATTTTTGCTGATTTTGTTTACGTGCATAAGTTAATATAAAAAAATAATGACGCCCATTTATGTAAATTTTTTTAATCAAATAAACCTTTATTTCTTATTTCTGCCACTGAAATGACAGGACTAGCGTTGCTATGAAATGACATTTAAAAAATTGGATGAATTATTAATTTTTTTATTGGATTGCCCTTTTATATATGAGTTAATTATTATTATATATCTAAAATCATAAAAGAATGGCACAATTTAACTGAGTGGCAACAATATTATATTAATAGAAATTTTAGGTTAGATATATTTGTATTTGAAGAAAATTGATTGCACATAATGAATTAATGATCTAAATTACAAAATAACTATGCATGTTTATGAATAGTAAGACCAATATTCATCATTTTAAAAGTCGGATACTTTATGATAAAAAGAGAACAAAAAACTAATTCTTCACTTAATAATTTTGGTGATTTCATCTTTTTCCAAAAAATTGGGCAATTAATGGGATTAGCCTAGCCCAACCTAATGAAAGGTTTAAGGATAGCTAAGATGGTGCCGTTTATAGACTCAACAGATTTGGGAAATAAATCATGGGCTTGTCCAATTCAAAAGTCAAATTTATCACAAGTTGCCCGATAATTTCTTCAATGGCTGATAATCGTCTTCTAGACATCAAACAACAAAACTAAGTGTTCGATTTTGCTGGCTTCCATTTATTTCAAGGATAACAAAATATCATCAACAAAAACCTCACACCTAGACCCGTTCATCGGGTGAGCCGGGCTTGACGGGCTTTTGACTAAAAACGTTAACCCAAGCCAGGTCCAAGCCCATACTTTAGAACTTCGAGCTTGGGTCTGTAGGGATGAAAACGAGGTGGAAATTTCCTGAACCCGAAGGGGATCTGCCCCGATAGGGACGGAGAATCCTCGATAAGATTTCTCGTGGGGTGGGGATGGGGAATATTTCATCCCCGAATCTTTAATGGGGATGGGGAATGCATTCCCCACCTTGAAAATTCCCCGAAACAACAAATAATTTATAATATTTTATTTATGTTTAGAACTTATTAATATGATTTTTTTTATAATAGTAATGTTGGATATACGGGTTATGAATTTCATAGAAGAAGTTTTTTTATCCTTAAATCATATTAATCACTTTCAATTTAATCAATGGAACTATTTTTTTTTGTTTTTGCACAATTTAGTGTTAAACTTGTTATTAATGTTCTAAGTATTTAAATTTATTTAGTATTGAAATATTAAAACAAATTTGATTTGATCTTTTATTTTTTCTTTTGAAGTTTTGATATGAAATTTTTGTTGTATGAAACTTTAAACGGGGAATTGGGAATCCCCGATGGGGAATGGGGATTCTTTGATAGTAAATGGGGAAAAAAATCTTCGAAACCTTAGTGGGGATGGGGATAATTTTTTCCCAGAAACCTAAATGGGGATGGGGAATGCATTCCCCACCCCGATAAGCCCCACTTTCAACCCTATGGGTCGGGCTTACAAGGTCATTCCTAAATCCGGTCAAGGCCCATGAATTTTTTTATTATAAATTTTTTATTAAATTAAATAGAAAAAAATATATTATAAACCAAAATATGTTTTTAAATTTTTTAATATCATTGCATTGTTTACTTAAAATATTTAATATTTAGTAACATTTATTGTAATTAAGTATACAAATTTAATAGAATAAAATATAAAAATTTAAAATAATTATAAATTTAATGTATAAATATATAATAAATAAATAAAATTATTTGTTGGGTTGGACTTGGGCATTTATATAAAAATCAAACTCGACCCATAAATCTTTGGGCTTTGACGGGCTCGGGTTTGGGCCGGGCTTTTTTAAGAAACTAGTGTTCCAGCCTGGCCCATAGAAGCTAGGGTTGAAAATGGGCTCCAAATCTCCGAATTTGATGGAGATCCGCTCTGATAAGGATGAAGAATCTCCGATAAGAACTCCCCACGGGTAAGGAGGAGAATTTTTCGTATCCGAAATTTTAATGGATATGGAGATGGGGAATGCACTCCCTAATTTGATAAATTCTCGAACTCGACACCGATAAACCTCCATTGAAAAATCTCAAAATATTTCTCGAATTATGCCCGAAACCTCAAAATATTTTCTATAGTTTATAAAAATTATAGTTTATATTAAACCTGTTCATCGAACGGGATGGATTGGGTTCGGGCCGGGCTTGGCGGGCTTTTTACAAAAAATGATAAACCAAGCCCATACTTTAGAACTTCGGGCTTGAACCGGGCTTGGGACGGGCTTATAAGGTCATTCCCAAGCCCATGAAATTTTTTTTGTTAAAATTTTTTTTATTAAAGTAAATAGAAAAAATTTAAAATAAACTAAAATATGTTTAAATTATTAATATAATTGCATTGTTTACTTAAAATCTTTAATATTTAGTAATATTTATTGTAATTAAATATAAAAAATTTAATAGAATAAAATTTAAAATTTTAAAATAATTATATATTTATTGTATAAATATATAATAAATACATAAAATTATTTGTCGGGCTGGGCCGTTCCGGGCTTGGGTATTTATATAAAAATCAAGTCTGACCCATAAAACTTCGAGTTTTGATGGGTTAGGGCGGGACCGGGCGGGTAGCCTTGCCCTCGAACAGGTCTAGTTTATATTATATGACATATGGATATGGGCTTATTCCAAGTTATTTTTTTCAAATTTTACAGACCTTACAATTCTAAAAATGTTGGACTCAGTAGGGTGTAAAATAGGTCAGAGATGGGGTGAATGACTCTTTTTCGAGTTCAAATTCTGTTTCAGAAGATAGCTAAGCTCAGCTTCTGAAAATACTTCTGAGTAAAAATATTTTACTCAGAATGCCCTTTTTAAAGCTTTTAGTGATTTAGATGAAAAGTAAATTAAAGTAGAGTATAGAAAATTGCAAATAGAGATTTTATCCTGGTTCAGCCTCTGCCTAATCTAGTCATTGGAAACTTCAGTTCAAGATTTAATCCACTAAAAACTCTTCTTGTGGTGAAGAGCAAACCTTTTACACAGCTTTGACTGAAGTACCCTTCAACAGTCAATGCTTCAGCGAGCTATACTAATACAGAAGTTCCCTCCTACTGTATCTGAGGCTCCGAACTTCTTATCTTCTTGAGTTCCTTTCTCAAAAGATTTCTAACCTCCCTCACACTAACTTACCCTCAGCTTAGTGTATTACAAAAAGTATTTTGAAAGAGAGAGTTTGAACTTCTAAACTTTGTTCCAGTTAGTTCTTTTACAAACAAGTAATGAAATGAGAAGTTTGCTGTGTTTGATTGAAGAAGATTGCAGTGAGATTTTGAAGCTTGATTTCACTCTATTGATTTCAATTGTTTCGGTAACCTACTTCAATGGCGGAAATCATCTTTTTATAGAGGGAGAGAATGTTTCCGTTAAACTTGGACTGATGTTAAAAAACTTCCCGTTGTCTCACATCCAAGTTTCCGTTAAGAATCCATTTGAGAGCCACGCCGAAGTTTGATCCGCGCCACAACTGTCAGGAATTTGGGACCCATATTTGTAGGGTTGACTGAGTATGCTCTTTGCCGAATATCTTTGTTCCTTATTTCGTAACAACTTTTGTCCTTATTCAGATTGAGGTACAAAAGAGCGCGGCAGCATTTAATGCAAGGTCAGCTCTCTTGACTTCTAATGCCAAATGACTAAGTTATCCTTTATTAGTCTTCAGAGGGGTTTCATATGACTCTGAGTCTTTAATAGTCTTCTGAGGTCTTGACCTTCTAAGTTTCTTTAGTCCCTCTGAGATTTCGCATGACTTCTGGGGCACTCTTGATTTTCTGAGTCATCTTGTACTTCTGAGCTCAGAACTATCAAAACTTAAATTCAACTCTCAGAATCCAACAATTATGTATTATAGATGGAAGAACAATATGAAAATGAACCAAATATTATTGACTTTGATATTTTTATCTATACTCTTATTTTGAATGTTGAACATTGCATCTTAAATTTGATGTTTGTTTTCTTAGGATTTTTTATATAATGTGATAGATTTTTTAAATTATATATTAAAAATTCAAATTTATTTAACATTAAACATTGAAACAATTTGATCAAATAATATTTTTAAAATAATGATTCAAAGTTTTTATTTTATGAAACTTTGAAAATATTTACATATTATTTATTTAAATGGGGAAATGGGGAATATCCGATACCCGATAAGGAAATGGTGGAAAAATTATTCCTGAATCTTTACGGATATGGAGAATATTTTTTCCACGAAACCTTAATGGGTATGAAGATAAAGAATGCATTCTCACCCCATTAAACCTCGTTTTCATTCCTAGTTGAAGCGGGCTCGAACCGCGCCCGCTAGCGTACACGTCTACTCACACCGGATAACGGCTAAACCAAGCCGCCTACTTTTTACTTTACGCCACAACAATCGAGTTCATCAAACATTTAAAATTTATTATGATAGACTTCAGAGTTCAGACAAAACCATGTTTCCAAAATTAGGAATAATTAAATAATGAACACATAATAGAATTCACATCCTGTTTAACGTTATTTTTTGTTCCTTGAATTTTTTTTTCTTATGATAAATATTTTTTTATACAATTTAGTGCAACTTTTTTCCCTTTTTATTTTTAATTATTATTAGCAACATCATATTACTATTCAAAGAATTTAAGTAAAATCACCAATATAAATTGAGAACCCAACCAAAACCCAGTTGCCAGATTCTTTAACAAGTAAAATTGTATAAACTACTTCAAGACTAATTAATATATCCTTATCATTTAAAAAACCAAAAATATATCCTTATTTTAACACATGAAGTGCATATACAATTATACCAAATTTATCATTCCCCAAACCAAGATAAGCATTTTTTCAAAAGGGGTCAGGGACAGAAGAAATGTCTAAAAACTTAAAGAAAAAATATACACAGAAACAGCACAACATTGACAAAATAATAACTTCAAGAACAGTGGAACAAATAATAACAAGAAAAACTGCCCCTCACTCCGCCATAATTCATGAAGACTATAATAACAAGAAAAGCTGGAAACAATCATAACACCACATTTACATATATTTGGCTATACCCTATAGACAAAAATACTACTATACAAAATTACTACCTAATCAGAAAACACCAAGGAAAGACAACTTTATTCCATCTATGCCTTTAATACGAGGCATCTGTTTTTGTATCCAACTGGCCACGTGTCCTCAGCATTTACAACTTATAAACCTTTCTTTCTGCTTTTATTATTAGGTATGGCTCCAAGGGGAAACAATCTTCTGTTTTTGGTGTTAGCATTAAGTGTAGGGAGGAGTCAAGTGATGGCATCTTTGCTTGTGTTATTAGGCTGAAAAGTCACGTTCTAGTTGTAAACAATTAGTTCTCAAGCTACATTCCTTTACCTGCCCATTAAGTCATTTTTTAATCAGAATCTTGGTGGCCACTGAGTTGGATAAAAGAATAAATGGTTACCGACGTCTGACTTTTGTCTAAAAGGCCATTTCAGTTCAATATAATCAACAAAAATAACTTGAATTTGAAAATTTGGCCTATAAAGTTACTATTACTGCTTTTCCCAAAATAATAGAACATAATAAGGCAATATAGTTCTCCCTCTATTCTATTTATAGAGTACACAGGTCTTGACTTTAAATTAGCACCATGACATATCATTGCGGCACGTGCCGAATCGGAATTTTATTATGAGCATAACTCAAAATTTGTTACGCTTGTGGCATTGACGAGAGGGGTTAAAGGCAGAACTCTATTTCCACATTATGATTCGAATTTTTTTAGTTCTTTTGTTGGGAAAACCTTCAATAGCAACATTCATCCAGATATTTTATGAAACGAAAATAAGAATGGAAGTTAAGTGACCTTAGACACAAGTAGCAAATTCAGTGACCAAGTATAATGTAGTCCTAATTCTTCATTAGTGTTTTGCATAAAAGGAAAAACAAAAACAAAAGAATACCTGCATGGCTGATACACCTGATAATAGGTGGTTGCACTGACCAAGTAAAGCACGCTCATTTCCTACTACTTTTGCAAGTTCAGCTACCAGACAATTCACTCCATCAACCTAACAAATGGTAATGATTTAATTTAGTCCTAAAATAAACCAGAAATAATCTTATTGTAGGAAAATTGCATTAATCGCTACAAACAAGAGACAACAATAAAGGGGTGGGGTGGTTATACTCTAAAAAAATAAGCACAGCTTCATTGAACCATCATTATTTTTCTCCTAGAGAAGTACTTAATGCTTACTGCGGGCTAATCAAAACTATATTGTAGAGAATAAATGCTATCAAAATTGGTCTTTAATTGGGAACATGTATTATGAAACTTTTAGCCATAAGTATTGGAAATTAAGAATTTACGAGCCAAGTTTTAGTTTCAGCATACGGCCAAATTACCTTTGACAATAATAAACATATTGAGGATGCCATAGCTTGCATGACATCAACTGCTGAACAGATAGCATCATTCACCTCCTGCATATCTGCCTGTAGAATTGAAACCAAGTGAAAAAAATAATAAGACCCACTATATTCCAAACCATTGAAACTCAAGCAGAAGAAAATTTCAGACTCACCCTTGCCCCACCGACAACAGGTAAACGGAGTGTGCTGGCTTGTAATGCTTCCATAGCTCCAGATAAAGAGCGGGCAAAATCCTGGTTGATAAGGGAAAATTCTTCCAAATATGCTATCTGCATTCATAAAGGATAATTTGTTTGAGGTGCACAGAAAATAAACAAAGCAGCAACATAACACTACTAAAATACAACCAGCACACACCATCTTTTTCCCCCCGAAAGAAAAAAATACAGCAACTAAAGCTACAAGATATTATTTTGGAATCATTTGCTCCAATACATTAGTTTTGGATCTATTGTTTGTGGAACAAAAAATACATGATGTGAAACCCCCTTAGATCGATAATCGCATCCATAACACTCATTAAATTTAAAGTTCCATCATGTAATCAGCTATCAACGGCTTATGCGAAGTAAGAAAAAAGAACAAAATGTAGTATATTTTCTACCTGGTCCTTAAGAATGGAAATAATCTTCAAATTTTGCCTCAGCCACTGTAACTCTGTACGTTTTGCTCTCACAGATTCAAGCAGTTCTGAGGTTTGAACGCATGCATTATGCAGGCTAGCCTGAAATAGATGAGAACATGTGAAAATTCATCTTATTAATCAGAATGTGAAATTAAATATAACAGAACGAAAAGGGGGATAAGTGACAAATCAAAGAAATGGAGTCGCTATAACACATGTATCTCTCACATATCACTTAAATAGAGCAGCAAAAGAAATACTTAAAACAACTGTGCCGAATTAGAAGATATTAACATCAATGATATGTTTGACCAACAAAACTAAGATAAGATTAATGACTCTCCAAATCATCTAATTGTATGATCATTCATTCATTTAAATTTCTACTATTCCCCTCAGTGAACTTCCATTAACAAACAACAGATTTCTCCCTCTAACCTTTAATCTTTGTTATAGTCAAATCTGCAAGAACCGCAACAATACCAACATATCAACACTAACATTCTCACTCACCGCAACTATTTCCTTCAATTACGGAAAGATCTCACATTCTGAGTATCCCACAATCGTTTCTGATATTTTGAAATAATTCGTTTGATGAGGAAAACTTCACATCTTAACATAATAATGTTGAACATCACATACCAAAAGCATGGATGCATGACGAATGTGGTATATTTTTAGCGTATGGAAGAGCAATTGACTAACGGCTAAAGTTTCAAAAGTCAGTTCAGCAAAATCTGATCTTGCCTCATCACTACCAAACATGAAACATCATCTACAATAATAGTAATCAGTCATTACGTCATAACAGGTAAAATCTTAACTGGCGAGAGTCAGGACAAGAAAAACTAGCAAATTAGTTAGTTTAAATGTAACAAGCATCTACAATACCTCTGCATTCGATTTCTGCACTGACAAGGCACTATCAGCTCTGGCATTGGCAAATCGCCATTGTAACAAACGATTATATAAAATCCTCAAAACATGCACCTCAACAATCCGATGCTCCCCACTGGTGGTTCTGCGAATATCAGCAGCAAAGCTCAAAACTGAAGGATTGTTGTTCAAATTGCTTAAATTGCTATTAACCACTGCTCCAACAGGATTCCTCATCCTTGACGGGCTAGCCCCCCTAATTGGTGAGTTTTTAGCTGACTGTGTGCCAAACTTACTAGGAGAAGAAGGTCGTAATGCTCCACAGCGAAGAGGAGACGACTGTCCCCTAGTATTACTAACTCCTTTTGGAGATGATATTGGGCTATCAATAGCAAACTTATTAAGAGCTATAAATTTCGAAGGTCCGGTTCCTTTTAATCCAACAGTTTTGGAAACTGGAGATGTAGGCTCAGGCCGTCGAATTAGCCTGTTATTAGTCTCTTGCCTGAATCGCGCTGGAACAGTTAGCCCACGCTGACGTGGCGCTTGTCCACCTCCAGCATTACTTAAACTCTCAGAAGTACTACCAGAAGAAACGCTCTCTGTATCAGAATTGACTGGATGATCACTCTGTGCATCGAATCCGCGGACCTCAAAATGCTTCTCTGAACCAACATTACTAGAATCAAAGCTCAACATGCTCTCAATTGAGGACCTATTATCCACCCAGGAATTTTGTAATGCCCGCACAACATTCATATTCACTCCAGATTTGGTTGATCTCCTCATACCATCGCCGCAATCCATGCTCCTAGTCATAGAATTTGGCTGTCGCAATCTCCCTGGCCATCGTTGCTGCTCCACTGGCCTCGAGTTTTCTACCTGATTGGAAATTGGCGAGCCTTTTCTCGTCTCAGGCGTACCTTTTCTTACGCTAATCGGTGACGGAGCAGGTTTCGCTTTACTGACCTGAAGCGAGAATGACTCCTCCTGAAATGAAACTGATAAACTTCTGGCGGAAGTAATTAACATCCTCTGCGTATTCGACAACTCCAGTCCATTACCACTCCCAATTTTTGAATCCAAGGAATTAGGCCGCGTCGTAGCAGGCCGCCTACGCTCGGCTGATTGCGCTCTTTTAATTGTGGAAGGAGCAGATGGAATTGGAGTCATCGTACCAGCTGGCCGGGAAATCACTGGCGATGGAGATCGTTTTGCTGTAAAAGAAGAGGAAGAGGAAGAAGACGAAGAAGAGGACATATACCGTGAGGTAACTTCACGGCATTTTGGCCGGCGAGGAGCGACAGCATTGTCGCATTCAGAAGGTAACAAAGGAGGCCTCGTCGGATTCTGATTATGATTCTGCCTAGCTAACGCTGCCGGAGTCGTTTTGGTGTTTCTAGGAGTTGAAACGGCAACAACCATCATGAAAACCAAAATTCAAAAACCACTTCACATCTCAATCCTCAAAACCATAGCCGTAAAACCCTAGGCCTATTTGCACAATAATCGTCTGTTAATCAGCATAAACCTCTACAAGTATAATTGAAAACAGAATCCAATAGAAAGAATTACGCACAGATCACAAAGCATAGATCAATCGAAATCCTTGTCAAAAACGTTAGCCTTGGAATACTCTTATTAAACGGTGAGAAATCGTAAACATAATAAAGTGACCGTTAACGATCGCCGAGGGAGGGAGTGGGGGCGCTGTTTAAGGGAGATTTGAGAGCATAACTGTCGTACTATGCTTTTTTTCTTTATTCATATTTCAGTTTTTAAAATTTCGGAATTAAATTATAAGGAGAATATTAAACACGGTATGGATGACTAGTCGGTTATTATGCGCGGGTTATATAGGTTCCACCAAGGAGTAAAGAAGGGCGTGCTGAAAAGTGAGTGACGTGTATAATTTTAGGAGGGCAAATTGGAAATTTAAAATTGGGATGTGGGGAGAAGGTACACGTGGGGGTTGATTATTGGATGATAAAGCAAGCGAAAGAGGTTGCATGAAAAGATGGTACTCAAAGAGGATGCTTTACATCTTCGGAGAGACGTTACGCACACGACACCGTGATTTAAATTCTTTTTTCTTTCTTTTATTTTTCTGAAAAAGACTTGTGAGAAATGGAAATTTATATAATTATAAATAAATAAATAGCCGTTATTACAAAATAAAAAGGAAGATAAGGCAAAAGTGAGAATTTCAAGCCTATTTTTAGTTGACTCATTCTAACTCCAAATAAATTATAAACTTAAATTAATTATTTTTGCAATTAAGGATGTAATATGTATAAAAAATTCATTAGAATATTTTATAACCGAATTTTTTATTTTTTGATTAAAATTTTTGTTTTTGTAGTCTGAATTATACTTTCCAGCACATACGCATTAAGCATGCGTATTAATAGATTATAATTACTACGTTTAAGAACATTTAATTAAGGAACTGCATACAAGATAAGGGGAGAATCAAATATGGAAATTTGAAGCTTTAAAATTGAGATTTACATAGAGTACTGTAAATTGTAAATCATTAAATAATTTGTGGGAATGTTAAAACTACATGGGTGGGGTTGGAGCAACAATTACGGTGCGTATTGTTGAGGAAATAAGTCACACTTCAACAATATACTCCACACCCAGTACTAATTACTAACAGGTACACAAAATAAGTTTTACTACTAAACAAATCAACATCATTACCTTATAAATACAAATTACCACACCTACTAATTGCGTATTACTTGAATTCTATAGCAGATATATGCTTTGTATTTCAATAAGTGCAAAACAACATAATTTCAAAATAATAATGTCACTTACTAGGCCAAAATGGAATTATGGAAGTGATGTTCAAGGTAAGAAAGATTTCAGTACTGGAAGGTAAGATTTGAGTTAATACTTTTACACTTCACGTTTTTTTTTAAACTTCTTTTCAAGATACTTTTAAAGTTTAAGATGTCTAAATGATTTTTAAAATTTTATAGATCGATGAATTGAGCAGCAAAATATGAGAGCACTAGAGACTTGTTGAGATTTTGAAAAAATCACTCCATTGTTGAAGTTATAAATAATTGAAACTAATATAAGTGCATAGAATGATTAAACCGAATTGTCGTTATAATAAATAAAGTGTAGGCTATGATAATTTTATTTTTAACATAGTAAATATTACCGTGCCTCTTATTACCATCGATCCGATGGTGATAAAAGACAAAATAATTTGTTTTGATAAAGTCACCATAGAATCTAGAATAAATAAATATGCAGAGTATTTCGGTAACAGTAGTATATTATATACATGACCTTTATGTACGTATACAGTGAAATAAAAATGAAATTCATGTTTGCTTTGTGAGTTATAGAAAACAAAGTATTTTTTAACAGAGTCTTGTTGCAAGCAAGTATATTCTTTACAAAAAAACACTTCTTATTGAAAGTCTAAATAAATTTAATGTACTAATGTAGATTATGATAACAAAATTGAATAATAATTTTAATTACCTAAACCTGCAAGTTAGGTTTTACATACGTTACTTGTCATTAAAACGGCAAAGCCTCTTTTTCCTTGTATTGATAAAGACGCAATCACCAACTAATAAAAACGAAACCTTCAAATAATTAAACTAATCAAAGTCGATTTGCGTCATCTATAATCAATTATCAAGGCTGCTCAAAGATAAATAAGTAAGTAATTTATGAAAGATTTTATTTTGGTATGAAGACTTGATGCATCATTAGTTATATGGATGTGTCAATTACTAATACAAAATGTACGCAGTTACAGCGAACTTTATATTTTTGTAGTTCAGTTTTCTTGATTTGTCTTTTTATTAATCTACTTCTAGATTTGTCTTTCAAAAAGTATGTATACAACTAAAATGGGAAATTTCAAAAATTGTGAGATTACCGAACAAGTTCATTACTCAATCGAGGTTGAAACTTACTCCACATAATGACAAGATGTTGAGTCTAACTCAATTAACTGAGGGTTATCCGCTCCGTTCGATCAAGTGAATCAGTTCACCTCTTCCAAGTTAAAGTGGTTTTGTGGATCCTTGAGAATTTTGGGTATGCTGAAAATGAATAAACGAAGAAAATGGGTAAAGAAAGTATAAAAGAAAGCAGTGAGTTAACTTTGAATTGCTTATACAGTGCGGATGTAACCACCTATGCTTAGTGTTCTCTGAATTACGGGCCTAGTAGACTGTATTCGGTAATGACCTTTTGTTGGGTTTTAAAGTTGACTATTTGAGTTGACGAGACTTTTGAGGCTTCTAAACGCATATTTCTATAATATTTTATTTGTTTCCCATCTAATTCGCTAGAACTTTGCCATAACATAATTATATGAGTGAAGTATGCAGAATTAAACTAATTTACTACAAAGCAATAAACTTTATGGTATCTTTGTTAAACTATACGCGACTTATACCCGGCATATACTGTACAAGATTCACTCTAAACCGTATGTACTTACTGCACTCCCTGCACTTGAACATAGGCTAATCACACCCTTGTAACTAACTAATGACAGCTAGGATCACAACTCAGCTAGTTCGTTACTTATCAGTAACAGCCACAAGTTGCAAAGTTGTATAAGAGTGCATGTAGTTCCTTTTTGTTCATTTTATCTAAAACCAATACAAACTTTTCCTTCTATAGTTTTTCATGGTATCAGAACGCTAAAGCTATGGCGAGGAAGAACAATCAAAGAAGAATTGTTGTTGGTGATCCTTATAAAGAAGAAGTAGATCAAAGCTTAACAATGATAGAAGAAATACAGATATTTCGGGCTTAATGATTTCGAATATCATTCTGAAAGGTGGAGAATACTTTATTGATTGGAAGAATCCGATAGAAAGAGAACTTACTGCGAAAGATAAATTAAAATACAGCAAAAAAGAATGATTGTTTGGTTTTCTCTTGGATCCTAAATACAATTGTGCAAGATCTTACTGAAGATTTCACATATGTACCTATTACAAAAGATTTGTGGAAGGAAATTGAGCATAGATTTGAGGATTTTAATGGTCAAATGTTATATAGAATCAAAAGAGAGATCAATATGTTTACACAAGGTAATCCCTCCATTTTATTCTATTATAATAAACTGAAGAAGTATTGGGATGAGCTGTTGTTGTAAAGGCCATTTCCAAATTGAAAATGTGGAGCTGCTAGAGATTGCGGATGCAATACTTTTAAATGAATGAGAGATCAATTTGAGGAAGATAAGTTGATGAAGTTTTATATGGGATTAGATGATTATTATAATCACATTAACAACCAAATTCTCTAAATGGATCCCCTGCCATCAGTTGACAAGGTGTTTTCTATGCTAAGTGTAGTTGGGAAGTAAGAAGGACGCACGATTGAGAAGAGCTTTGAGATAGCAAACTGTGTATACAAGATAGGAGAATCAAGTTAGAACCAAGGAAGTTACGTTCAAGATTCTGCATATTTTATTAACGAAGGAGGAAATAGGTAAAGAAGATTCAAGAAATTTAACAAGGATCATGTTGCTCTCGGAAAGTAGCACTCCTAGCAAGTATACTAGTGTCTAATTGCAAAGTGGCAAGCAAGAGTATCGTATCCCTCAGGGAGGTCTTTATGTCAATTTGTTCTTTTCATGATAAATGGGCTAATGGAAGGGTAAACGTGATTTCTTGAAATTGGGGGTTTTACTCAACAATTTAATGGTAGCTACAATATCTAAAATAGAATTGGAAATTGATTTAAGCTAAATAAATGAAGGGCTCCAGTTCAGTCCACCCTTTTAACAGTCCAAGGAAATCTTCCCTACTTTCAGTATAAACCCTTGCTTTACAATTTTATTTCGAGGTCTCTCAACTCGAATTCCCTAAACAGCCTATTAAGCAAATTTAGTTTCTTACTCAGCTGATTTTACTTCACTTTTCAGTCCTTCATACAACCAACAAAGTAGCATTAAACATAGTCAAGCATCCATTAAATAGAACCCAAGGCATACCGACATTCATTTTTCAATATCATGTTAAATATGTCCATCAAGATCTTCTATACTAAATGGGTCACCTTTCGATCCTTGCCAATTAATATTATGCATGAAAATGATCAAGTTTCATTTAGACTAATAAGCATGTCTTCATACAAATAGTCAAACAAAGCAAAGAGTTAATACATTACAATGAAAGGAAGATCTCCTTAGGCAGCCTTTTATAAGGCAGACTGAACCAGTAGGAAGACTACTCACAATCCTCCATTAATTACTCAACAAACTCCATTAATGAAGAGATCTTAAAAGAATAGTAAAAATGGCAGAAAGTAGAGAGAAAAATTAAAGATGAATAGTAGTATGATTAGAGAAAAGTTGGCGGTAACTAAAGGAGAAGCTGAGGGATATACCCATTGCTTTTCCCGCCCAAAAACAAAAGAGCAACGTGTCTCACTAATATTCAAGTATTGCTGATCAAAAGCAGCCATACAAAACCCATAATGATTACCATTGTACTTAGAATTAATATAAAAATTCCCACTTGCTAATCAAGTGGACAACTAAAATAAAAAGATTACAAACTAAGTTTGTCCAAAAGAAACTAAAATTACTTTCTAACTAAAATATTTCCTCTCTCCTGGTGACGTCAGCCCTGGTTTCCTCCTCTGCAGCAGCCTCTGGAGACCTCCTTCTGAAGCAACCTCTGGAGCAGCCTCTGGAGACCTCCTTCTGAAGCAGAAAACCAGAAATAACAGATGGACTTCATAAAATCTGCTCAAATGCAATCAATTTTAACCCGATAATGCCTATCCTTTGATGACATAAATTGTACCTATCAGATCATCTCTACTGTGATCATTGGAGACAAACCAAACATATAAAGGAAGAGTGTTTCGAGCTATTAGGTTATCCATATTGGTGAACTGACCCCAAGAAGAATCAATCGTAGTGAACTCAACAACACAATCCAGCTTATCAAACCCATGCACATTAAGCAAGTGCATAATCTTCTGAAATTGGCATAACAAACCATAAAGAAGACAGTTAATGCATGAATTACATGATCTAGAGGTTTACAAAATGATGAAAGGAAAACAAATTGTTGAATCACCAATACGAAAAAGCAATGTAACATTATTTCTCACTTTTTGTTGACTTCTCTGGTGAGTTTTTATCTAAAAATATGAATTTTGAAATTACTTCAATAATTGATAGTGCAGCAATATCTCACATGAGCTCTATTAAAAATGCTTTTATTGATATTAAAAGACTAGAAGAAAGACATGAGGTTATTTTACTTAATGGTTCACTGAAACAGATTTCTTATAAGGTAGATATTATGTTAAATGATCATATTAGAATTGGCGATGTTCTTTTCATACATGATTTCAAATATAACTTGCTAACAATAAGTAAGTTAACTCAAAAATTCAAGAGTAGAGGTGCTTTTTGTGCTAATAACTGCCACTTGTAGGACTCGAAAACTAAAGGAATCATAGTAGTAGCCAGGTTGAATGATGGATTGTATCAGGTTGACATGTCATCATTTGATGTAGAGATAATTGAGAAATACAAGAAATGCTGAACTACTGATGCCTTGTGTGTACCACATAATAAAGAAGACATCGTAGATCAATGGTATATGAAGCTTGGATATGCCTCTTTTGATAGTTTGAGTCATATATCAGGAATTAAATTAATATGTAATTAACATTTGTGTGAAGTTTTCCCTTGTACTAAGCAGCATAGACACAGTTTCAATTGATGCTCAATTACTTCAACTAGAATTTTTCAGATTTTACATTTGGATGTTTGGGAACCTTATAACATAGTTTCCTTAATTGATGCTAGGTTATTGTGGATGATTTCAGCAGAGTGACATGGGTAATTCTCTTAAAATGTCAATATGAAGTTGTTAATGCCTTGACAACTTTCAATACTATGATAGAAACACAATTCAATTTTAAAGTTCAAAAAGTTAGAAGTGACAATGAGACAAAGTTTGTGAATTAACATTGCACAACTCTTTTCCAGTCAAAAAGAATACTTCACCAAAGAACTTGTCTTTGCACACCACAATACAATGGTGTAGTTGAAAGGAAACACATGCATTTGCTGGAGGTTAGTAGGACAATCATATTTCAAGCTACAAAACCAATTATGCTTTGGGGAGAAGCCAATTTTACAAGCAGATGGAAATATTAATGTACTTCCTTAGTAAATTGCTAGGATAGAAATGTCCACTTGAAATCCTTACTGGAAAAAACCAGAATATAAGAGGTTTCATGTTTTGGGTTCTCTTTGCTTACACAAAATTTTGACTGCAACCCATAATTTTGATCCACAAGCACATATGAGTGTTTTTTTTTTTGGTTTTGCTCCCAGATAGAAGGGATATAAAGTGATTGACCTTGAGACTATAAGCATCATTATTTCAAGAGAAGTGCAGTTTTATGATAAAGTATTTCCTTTTACTGATAAAATCCATTGTAATCAAAGAGAGGTGGGTGAAAGTCAATTAGAGGAGATTTAGACTTTTATGAATGAAGATATCAAAGCAAGTAATGTGACATGAAGTGGTAGAATAGCCAACAAGTCAAACACACCTATAAAGGAATCAATAAATTACAGGGAATCTGCGTCTTAAGGCAATGCAACAGGAGATTCAAGCACTTGAGGAGAATGAAACTTGGCAGATTGTTAATCTACCAGTGGGAAAGAAGGCGATTGCTTTAAGTGGGTGTATAGTGTAAAATACAAAGCAAATGAGGAGGTAAAAAGATACAAGACAAGATTGGTTGCAATAAGATTCAATGAGCAATATGTAATTGATTTTTTCGATTCATCCCACCTATAAATTTTAGCTTGTGGCGTGGGATCACTAACCCACATGCTTTTAATTACACTATATAATTGACCCTTATTATATATTAGCTCATCCAAATTGATCTGAAACACAAAAAAACTTCAAATGGAGTAGTTTGCTTGTTTCCTCAAAGAGAGAGACAATTTAATGAAAGCTAGCAACAAAGTAAAGCAAACTCGTTGTCGTGCAACGAGCAAAATTATAGTTAATCAATTGAGTATTGGTAAATTGCAAAGATATGTTTTTCATGAATAATAAGTATTTTCATTGATATAATTTTGTTTTAGGTCTAATCACAATTCATGATCCTTACCACTTCCAATAAATTTTAATGGTGAAAGTCGAATATGAATCTCCTCTCACATGCTCATTGCTGGCATACTTTAAATGAAGATGTATCTCATGTTGTTGAATTTCATGTATCACGCTCACAATACCAATTTAACCATAGGTGTATTTCAAGCTTCCTGTAAAAAGTATCGGTAAATTATATGTGTCATAGATATGAAACGAAACTATCTCCATGCCAAATGGCAGAGGCACCGGTTTAAAACTGACGCCTTTAAAGAGAAATGACTTCCGTTATTAAGCTAACCTAGGTCAAAGTATCAGTATTGGCATTGTTTTATGGTAACAATGAAAATATATGTTGTGTACAGTAACTAGCGTCTATTATCAAAAAGAACATGTCGCAGAGCAGTTAACTTAGAGTTTAAAAACCAATTATTCATTAATTAAATTAATGATAATTATACTGTCCCGGGATTTTATATCGATAACCAACCAAGGCAAACGTGTAACTGAAAAGTTAAGCAGGACCAAATTTTTGGGCCCCCAACCTGACATCATGCATTCTAATGAATATCCTAATTCGTTAGTAATTAGTTAGCTTAATTATATAAATAATCATACTTTAGTTAAATAAATGATGATTGTTAATTAGGAGTTTGAAAACGTCATGACTTAAGTAATACTTGATCACTTAATTAGTTTCAAAGGAACTAAACCTTAATAAGTAGAGTTCTCCAATCTTTAATTCATAATTAATTATTATGTACGATTAGGTTATATAATTAACCTTAAAAAAGTTGGGGTTCAAACCCGAAATTCAAATATCTTTTTATGGTTTCTCACTCCCAATCCAATCCATCTACTTTAGATTAGTATCGGTGATCCGCGTTAAAAGTTAGATTGAAATTATTTGGGTTTCCATTATTTGTGGATTTGGTCCCATAATCAAATTGCTGTAGCTAGTGAACAATGATACTTGTTTCTTCCCACTATTAAAGGAAAACCAGAAAAGAGGAAAAGGAGAAGTCTGAGTGTGAGTGTAGGGTTGGGACTTTAAAAAATAGTTGAGTTCCCTTTTGGAAGTCTCATTATTGTTAATATTCACAATATATCTTTACATATTTAAGAAATATTAAAAAATAGAGTAACTTGGTGAGATGTTGATTGATGGAACAGTAATTATAAGGAAACAAGAGAAAATGGGTTGGTATCTTAATTTGCTTAAAGAAGAAGATATGAGGGCAACAAATGAGTTCTTGGTTCAACAAAATACAGAGAAACGAGAAATGATATTATCAAAATTGAAATCATGTTTTTATTTTAAACCACACCAAATCAATTTTGACCAATATCATTTTATTCTGTTACACCTACATGATCAATGCCTAATTAAATGTGACACTATATCAACAAACATGCACAGAATTCATAATCACATGTATAGAATTAAATGTGACACTATTTCTCATAGATTTCTAATCATTTCGCTTAAACCGCAAAAGGGAGAAGACGGAACTTATTAATAATCAACACTCAGTTTGGCATTAAAATTTTACTAAATAAAAGTTGATAAAAAAGTTTTATTAGAGCATTTTAGTAATTTGTGGATTTCAAATCTTGGTGTCATGTGCGATAGAAGTTGTTTTAGATTATGTGACAATAGTTTAAAAATAAACAATTTCTGTTCATAAGATAGGAAAAGTAGATTGTCTATTCCATTTTAAAGTGTATTTGTTGTAGACAATGTCAATTTGATTGTCTAGATGTAGACAATCAAATAAACATTGTATACAATAAATTGATGACACATAGGTGACGCATCATATAAAGAAAGATGACTTAGACAAGATGTATTTGCAAATCGATCGTCTATTCTTTTCCATGTGTCAAAATAATTTCTAGAATAGATAAGCTAATAGTTTAATAATGTGGTGCTTCCATTACAAACAATAGAGATCAGCTTTTTTGTCAGCTTATGTTGTTACAACAAACTTTATAGTTTTACTCTTATTATTTTCTTGTTTAACGAGCATTTCACTAAAATTAATTTTAAGATAATAATAAAGTCATACAGGGAACTGCAGAAGGATAATTCACATCTAAAATTCAACTTACATCAACAGCAACCAGCAAAGCAGACAAATTAACAAAACTATACTAAACATATTACTCAAATCTTCATCACAGATCAAACTTCACAAATAGCTAAGGACAAATAAATAATCTTCAAATGTTACTAGCAGAACACATTCATTGGGCTGAGTTAGCTAGGGCACTGGTGCAGAATTCTTAGGATGTGGAGGCAGCGGCTTAGGAGGTGGGGACCGCTTTGGTATATACGGGTTAAGAGGAGTGCCGTGCTCAATCGGTCCTGGTTTTATCGACGCCTTTGAACTTGGAACAGGATCTATTGGATTGTAATCTTCTACGTTCATGTCGCGAGAATCCGTTTTCCCGTTGATGCTGCGGTTGTTATAGCTGTTTTCCTACACTTGCAAAAATTCAATAATTGAACCAGTGTTCCGTAACACCAAGACTAACTAACTAGTGTTCTTGTAGATAATCAAATTTGTCGCATATTTACCTTAAGCTTCCTGCTAGTTGATGTCATTTTGATATCAGCAGTTCTGTCAATGAAGACTGCATCTGGAATAAAATGTGATACTCAGCCCTATTAATTGGAAGACAATAGTCTTTTCCATTTTTCATATTTATTTCATCTATTGTTCAATAATAAGAATAGGATTTATCAACTTCTCTATTGTAAGTGAATTATGAAGGATTTTGTATTGTGATAAAAAAAATTGTAAGGGCAGAAGATCTACAGAACATGCACATTGACCGTATATAAACATAGGAAATGACACCAAAAAGTTACAGTTTTCTGATGGAGGAAGCCATATAGAAGGGACAATGAATTGAAAACAAAACCAAGAAAGGTAAAAAAATAAAGCCAGAAGAAGAGGACAAGCTGATACAATGACTCAAAACAGTAGCTTTCAGGAAGTACAACAATTATTGGTGGATTTTGAAAAGGTTTTAATACTTTTGCAATATAAGGGTCTATTATATCATGTCTTTTGATGGTAACTTAATATAATCCATTGCCTATGTAAGTAGAATCAGTTCTGCAGGCTGCCAAATGAAATCTTAATGACAGAAGCATCAAATATTTTCCATAATGAGGATAAACATAATGTCACAAACACTACTTGCAATGCCTGACTGTCTTAAAAAAGAGAGTCTAATTTACTGAATTCCTTGATTTCTAAGACCTTGTTTGTATCATGAATTCATGGTATGATATAAATCTAACTTAAATTCTGTTGTGTAATCCTTTTCATGATATGATTCTTTCACGGTTTTTCATGGTTGAATTTGTGGTTCTCCTTCAAATCAAAATAAAATTTTAAAAAATTCATACCATGTCAACTATCAAAACAAAATTTTTTTAAAACCCATACCGAACTATATCATTTCATACTTTAATGAATCACGACAAACCATCATCCGAACAAGTTCTAAATATATTGGCTAAGGAGGCCGCCTAGATGCCCTTTTTTGAACACCACCACGATTCTATATAATTTGTCAGTCAAGGCTAAAGGTGTTGCCAAAACTCAGAAAAAATGTTGTCAAAGACTAGAAAGTGTCTCCAAAACCCTAAAAAGTGTTGTTAAAGCCATGAAAAGTGTCATCAAATTTCAGAAAATTGTTGTTACGTGAAATTTTAGCTTTTATTATATAAAAATATATTTGTTAGTCAAATTTATTATTCTAATTCATCAATAAATATTTAAAAATTAAAATACTGATTAACCTAGTCTCCGGTCATGTCTAGGTCTCGATTAATTCCGATTAAGTCCTCAAAAGCCTAACGCTTTTTAAAAACACCATGGAGTGAAAAGATACCCATGGGTAATCAAAGGTAGGAAATTTGATGCCAATTCTCCTCAATTAACAAGTTATATAGATAACAAAAATTTGATTCAATTTCATGAAGGCAACAGACTTAATTTACATTTATCCTGCAATAACATACGATAATGACTTCCTTAAAACAATGAGAAGAAGACATAATATAATCCAAAAGTGGAAGGAGACAATACAGAAAAGCCAAAAAAAAGCCATTAAGTAAATATATTTCAAATAATAACAAGAGCCTATATAATGTGCATGACTTCATCATCCATTTTACTTGTGATGCAAAATCCAAATTAGAAGAAAAAACCTAAAGAAATAAACCCACAGTCTCATTATCTTTGGATATCAAAACAGTAAGCCTGACATGAGAAAGAAAACCCAGTTTCATAAACGGAAAAAAAAACAGAACAAACTGTAAAGGTGAAAGGTATTTACCAGAAATGGACAAGCCTCTGGTCGTGACGAAAGAGAAAGAGAAACAGAGAAGCATTAAAGCTGTCCCAAAAACAAAGTACAAAGCCCAGATCCCAGAAACCTTCATAATGTATGTAATACACAAAAACACACCTGATTTTGAATCCCAAATGGCGAAGAGAATAGCTTAAAATGTAATAGAAGAGGAAAGAGAGCAGACTGCATAAAAGACAAATGAGTAAATGAGTAAATTGCATCGGAAACAATGATAGAGTTGAATAATAAAAGAAAGCATGTGGTGGGTATGATAGAAGCACAGAGGTGGGATTAAATGAGTAAATTGCATCGGAAACAATGAGGATTGAATTGAAGAGGCCATTAATGCTTTATCTGAATCACTTTGTGCTGGAATTCGAGCCACTGGCCACGTTTACGCCTTCTACACTCTCTCCTATTCTCAAGTTACTAGCGCTACTAAAATTTCGGCCCAAATTGTATGTAAAATATTAAATACTCGTATAATAAAAAAAACCCAACTAAAGGGGCGTAGCTGAAATGGTAGACAGGATGGGATCAAATTGTAGGAGTGAATGCGATGGCATAAAATAAAAAATATAAGATATTGAAATTAAATGTAGCAGAAATAGGTTCGGTGGTGAAAATAATGCAGAAGACAGAATAATACATTGATGCTCAGAAAATATTATCTATAAATTAGTTGGAATTGGACCTGCTGAAATACAGATAGCTAGAGGAGTTAAATTCCCAACTAAAATACACAAAAATTTTGCAACAGTATTAATCAATTAAGTCTTATCTTATTATTATTAATATCAATAGTGAATATATTGTATACCATTGGAATGCATTGGAGAGGTGATGTCAAAGGTGCTCAAATTCATGGTTAATGCCATGTTTAGATTGTTGTGAATAGAATGATTGTCATTTTCCATTGGCATCTTAATTGCATCGCATGATGATATGTAATCATTGCATTTGTTGATCAAGCGGTGGAGACATCATATAATGGCGGAATTAAAGAATCCGACGATCGCTGTGGTAAATGCATACGCGGTCAGCATGCCCAAGCTTGGATATTGTATCAGTTAGACAGAAAAAGAATGAGAGAAAGACAAAAGAGTTACTGCTTACAACGCAAACTCAGAATACATTCTGTGTTTTATATTCAAGTCAGATTTGACCGTCTTCACTTTATAAAATAGCACTTCACTATCTTCATTCAATGGAATAGAACACGAGAATGTAAATTATTCGTCCATATCTTAACAACTCAACCATGAATTATGACTTCCTTTTCCTCTGATGCTTTTTTTTATAATAATAATATCTTTTAGTTAGTTTAATCATAATTAGTTACTGCATTTTAAGCGTAATTATAAAGGAAAAAGTGTACAAGGGCAATTAGGTTGCTTCATAATTTAACTAATTTGCTGAACGTAATATGAAAAAGACAAGTAATTTCTTACGATTGATTATCGACGTTTAATTTTAGTTACTGGTGTGTTTTGTGTCCATATTTACATGCTCCAATGACGCACAGATCATGTGCATAATAGCACACCCGATCTATGAGTTTAACATATCTACCACATATGATTCTAACCCATATAACATCATATGTTGAACATACTTGAAATTGTCTACTTATAATCATAGGCGAGGTAGGAAAAATAAGTCCACTAATGTCGTCATCAAAAATTCATTTTGATAACCATAAGTTCGAGAAAAGCTAATAAAGCAAGCCACTAGAAGGCGAGTAGATGATAAAGCCACATAAATGACAAACTACTTTGTCTACTGAGGATCCATCATATTTAGAAAATCAAGTAGATTGTAAACAAAGCAAATAAAATTCTTACTCATTGCTAAACAACACTTGCAATTTAATCAGAATCTCAAAATCCATCACTACAACTAAAAATAGAAAAAGAAAACAGAGGAAATGCTTCTCCGCTTAAAAGACTAATACCAGCCAAGTTCATCACATATTTAACGGTACTGCAAGAACAGAACAAACAACAGTAAGCTCTCAATGAGTGTTGTGACTATCAGTTTATATAATTACTGTATTGAACAAAATTTTAAAAACAACTACAGACTCAACAACAAAATAATTATTGAAGAATCATAAGAAATGAACACAAGAACAAAAATAACATCAAAGTTGGAAATATTCAATTGATGGTGTCAAAGGTCAAACATCTTACCTTGATGAATCCAATTTCCTTGGCATTGCTGCGGAAGCACTGCCTACAGCACATAAGCCCATACTTCCTAATAATTCCATGAGGATTCCCACACACCCGGCTATTCAATTAACAAAATCACAAAATCAAAATTGGCATGAAAGCTTAGGATGTTATCAAATCGACGAATAAAAGTAACGTGCTTATATCAATCACTTCAAATTGGGAGCTTAAATGCAATCATTTAACAGAAGGAAACCGAACCGTCTCAACAACAAATTTCGAAGTCAATTACATTGCAAAAGCAATCTATCTTTAAAAATTAAGTAAACAACAGATATGCAACATTTAAAACTATACAACGGATAGCATTTAAGGACTTGTATACACGTATCTATATCACGCAATTTCAATCAGGAAGATCAAAATACTGAAAATAATCAGAGCCTGATATAGATCGAAAATAGTAAATCAAGAGGCACGCATCAGGGGCAAAAAAATGCAAAAGAGCAAAAAAATCAATAGATGTACCAAGTACGGGAACCGGGGCCGTAGTTTTTTGGATGAGAGTTCCAGACATTTGAATGCCCCATCTTTACGAATAGCTGCGGCGCCTTGAGATTGAAATCTAATTAACCCTAATTCTCAAAATTATATTTGTAAACACTAAAAGTCGTGAAATTTGGGTTTTTATATTGATTTAAATCGACCGCGAGCTTATAAACGCAGCTTATTGATGAAGCCCAAAGGGTAATGTGTTATGTAAAAGCCCAAATAGAACTTTTAAGAAGGCTTTACACGATGTCCAAAAGTGAAAGTTTTAGTGAGTTATTCAGATTTTTATTTGGAAGGGTTTATAGAATCACAACTGTATTAAAGTTGTTTTTCTCCATCTATAGATTTTTTAATAGAATCAAATTTTTCTTTCTTAATTAATTTTGTAAATATTTAGCTTTGTTTTCATTCATTCCTTTCATGAAAATTGTTGTTGTTCATGAGGTACACTTTATTTCGTATGTGGTAACAGATTGCAATTGAGGAGACAAATTATAATGTCCTACTTTTAGTTTGGATGTAATGAATATTATTTATTCCTATTGTTGGACCCAGTAGGGTGTAAAATAGGTCAGAGAGGGTGAATGACTATTTTTTAAGTTCACTATTTACTTCAAAAGATTGTTAAGCTTAACTTTTGAAGACACTTCTGAGTAAAAATGTTTTACTCAGAATCCCCTTTTTTAAGGTCTTGGTGTTTTAGATCTAATGTTGGTAAACACAGAAAATAAAGAAGAGTATAGAAATTTGCAAGCAGTGATTTTTATCATGGTTCAGCCTCCGTCTAATCCAGTCCTTGAATATTTCTGTCTAAGATTTAATCTACTAAATACTCTTCTTCTGGTGAAGAGCAAACCCTTTACAAAGCCTTGACTGAAGTACCCTCTAACAGCCTTTGCTTCAATGAGCTATACCAATACAGAAGTTCTTTTCAACTGTATCTGAGGCTCTGAACTTCTTATCTTCCTCACTACCTTCCTCACACTAACTTAACCTCAACTAATGTTTTACAAAACTATTTTGTAATAAAGAGAATGAGCTTCTGAACTTTGTTTCTGTTAACACGTTTACAAACAAATAATAAGAATGAGGTGTTTGCTGTTTTGATTACAAAGAAGATTGTAGTGAGTTTTTGAAGCTTGATTTCACTCTTAAGATTTCAATTGTTTCAGCAACCTTCTTCAATGGCGGAAAACATCATTTTATAGAGGGAGAGAATGTTTCCATTGATCTTGAACT
>CATIWQ010928269.1:0-21416 GCA_949673415.1 Euphorbia schlechtendalii | reverse complement strand
CCATGAGATATTATCACGATCGTGAATTGAGTTTTCTTCAGAAATCTCCATGTAACTTCACCGATCTTTGACAACTTCGATTCTAAGCCAAATCTTCAAGTTCCACGCATCATTTTGCACCTTTTTCACTCTTTTTTCATAAAATTCCATTTTAGTTCATTTTACTCCCAAGATTTACCTAGTATCTGAATTTGCAAAAAAAACAGCTACATACCACGTAAAATCTTTTATATGAAGTATAAAAATGACTAGAACTATAGTGTTTATTGTATAAAATTATAATGATAATAAGTGTAACTATACACTTATCACGAGGACATTAGCGATAATGTTCCTCTATCAACTAAGTTAGAGCAAGTTTTTGCCACCTCACCTAGGCATAATGTCACATCTACAAAGGCTAGAAAGAAGAGTCCCTCAAAAATAAGGTAAGAGATACGCCTGCCCAGCCCCCAGCAAGGCAAAGAAGATAGATGAAAGCTAAAACTCACACTCAAAGAGGAGGCGAAGTAGCAGGCTGAGGAACAGGAAGATGCTGTGGAGGCAAATGAAACCATGGGCCAAAGAAAGCACAAACTGGTTATCTCAGAAGAAACTTAGGAGCGGGGTGATCCTAAGAAGATTAAGGAAGAGCACTCTGAAATAATAAGTCCTGGTGCTACGGCCCATGTTGAAGAAGTAATTTCAAAAGCTAAAGGGACTTAACGTAAGCACTCTACCACTAACAGACCTTTATAGAACAGTGTTCAAGTGATGAGCAACGATGGGGATGTTGGAGGAACCTTACCCCCTAATTAGGAAGAATCTGATCTTCCTGAACCCAACATCCCCATACCCAAATTCACTTAGATTAAGGAATTCCTATTCAGGCTGATGTACCTCAAGCTAATCCATCCTTATATCAAACAACTAACCCAGAGGTACTCTTAAATCCTCCCCCGTTTCTTCTATAAATCCTACTCCCTCTCTTGTAAATTCCCTAGTTTCTACTCTTGTACTTACTAAAATTCCATCTTCTCCTGTAAATCCTCAATCTGATCCTTTTGTAAATCCTCCACCTCCAAATATTGTAAATTCTCAGTAAATATCCCTTCTACTTCTAACAATACCCAAGATTCTTTTTCCCCACATTCTTCTCCTTCACACACTTAAACACAAACACCTAATACCCAAACTCAAATAATTTCTTCCCTTGTAAAATCTAAACCAATCCCCACTACTTCAAATGTACAAACTCCTAAACCTACCATTCCTTAAAACCCATCCTCAACCCCCCTCTAATCCCTCTGATAAGAGAAGTTCCTAATGCTGAGAACTCCACTCAGCAATGCAAGTGGTCCTAGTACTAAGGTAAATTTTACAGCCAGTAAAGTACCTAAACCTAGTAGCAAGCCAGTCCAAGAGGGCATGGTTGATTCATCCATCTTAGCTCAGATAAGGGAGCTAAAAAGGAAGAAACTCCCCACTCTCAAGTTTGACACTGAGTTAGAAGGGGCAGTTAGCAAACTACTACTAGCCCAGGAATTGATGGAATTATCATTCAAGCCAAAGGCCAAGCTCTCTCAGATCGATGAACACACAAGCTTGCCCTTTGAATCACTCTACTTGGAAGAGTTTGAGAAAATTCAAGGCAGTCTGTTTGTGGTTCAAAATCACTTAGCAAAGAAGAGTGCCAAAAGCATGGTTGATAAGGTGGCTTTGATCCTAGCTGGTTTATCGAATTCTGCAGCCCAGCTTGGCATAGCTATTACGTCTATCCCCACATCTACTACACTCGTAACGTAGTTTCAGGAAAGATCAAGGGTAGTGTAGGTGTTGCTGCTGGGCAGTTGAATAGTTTGAGCTCTACCAAGGAAACTCAAACTACACAATTCCATAAATTTGGCAAAGAACAAGCCAAAATAAAGAGGAGCACCGATCGTAAGATTGAAGCTGTGCTCAAAGAAGTTGAGATAAAAAAGATATAAAGAATAGTATGACGAAAGTATTGGAATCAATGTCTAGGTTCATCATGAACTAAGATAACAAGATTAATCAAGTTCTCAAGGTTGTTAATGAGGTGTCTCAGAAAGCTGACAAGAAGCTTGTGGTGAATATTGACTCTCTAAGTAGCAAACTTGACTCAGTATGTAAGGAGATCAATACCAACTCGGATGAAAAAGTTTCCTAGGCTCAGAAATTCATTGTAGAAGCTATGGGCAAAATCTTTCCAGAACCAACTGAGTTTATTAACCCGAAGATAGGCCTCTCAGTTCATTCAAAGCTCAACACTATCATGACCAAAATTGAAGATCTTCAAAAGAATGTAGGATAACTTGTGACAACATGAGTATATGATGCAAAGGATATAGACTACATTACATAGTGTATGTCTTCTATCTGCCAAAGGATTCTAGAAATGGAAGCGAAGTTGAAGATTCCTATATCTGCCTCAGATTTTAGAGTTATGCTTTCAACAGTCCGCGTGCCAAGGCTTTGATAAAATAGCTCATCTCTCCAGATACCATCATCTTCTCCTTAATGAATTGAATGATCAAGATTTTCTAACCGACAACGGTAAAGAGATGCTGGAGTAGGAGATTTCCACGCTGATCATTGGAAACCAAGACTTTCAGTCTGCTTTGGACTCCTTTAATGTCTGCCTCAAACAAATTGTGAAGGGATAGATATCAATGGGGAGAAGGTGAGATGCCCTCAGGACTACAAATTTGAATAAGAGAACTCTTCCTAAGCATCCTCAGTATCCACTTCGCATCATCAATAACCTCAACAACAACAACAATAACAAAATCCAACCTCTGATCATCCTGGACAACCTTTAAGATATCAAAAATAAGCCAAAATATTCAATGTATCTAGAATAGGTAACTCTTGTAATAGGACTTCATTGTAATCTTAGCTCAGGACATACTTTATGCATTGACTAAGCATTTTATCTTAATAAAATTACAAGTTTTGTCATATCAAGTTAAGAACTTCTTAACTCCTACTTCTATTATGTGTATGCTATTTCAATTGTCTATTGAACTGATGCATAATTTCATATACTGAGACGAACTCAAGGGAAAAACTGAAGTAAGACAAAGTCCCAAAATGAAGAAATTCCTCTAAGTATGGGGGAGTTGTGCTAACTAAAGGAATCCACTCAGTATGGGGGAGTCTGGACTGACTAAGGAAGTCACTCAGCATGGAGGAGTCTTACATCACTTTCTAGGTATTTTGATATCTTTAAACTATTTATTCAATTATTCTCTTCTACTACCTAGTTTGTTATCTGTCCAAAATGGGGGAGATTGTTGAACCCAAGATAATCGTACTTCACAGTACTCAAAAATGTTTTGGAAATAACAAACTGACTAGGATAGTGAAATTATCTGAGTACTAAGTATACTCTTAATTAAGGAAGTTTACTCGATTTTGTTTAAGGGAAAACAACTCAGTTTACTAAGTAATTAATTAAGTTATGGCTTAGAGTAAGAAAAGCTGAGTTGAGCTGAGTATTACATAGTTTATAAGATATTTACTCCGCTATGTTGAGTTAGATTTTTATTATAAAAGTTGTATTCCTTGACACTTAGAGAAATATTTGACACTTGTGCTACTAACAATTTCTGTGAGAAACGAAATATACCTTTGGTGCTTTTCAGGAGAAAAAGCGCTGAAATTAAAGAAGATATTCCAGTGGTCCTCACAAGACAAAAGGTGTTAGTACGGAATGTTAAAGATTCATCACTAAAGTCCAAGAGAAAAGGAATCCTCTGACATGAGCCGTTTCTCAGTGTTTCCATGCAACTCTGCAACATCAGTAAGTCAACCATTCGTAGAATTCCACGTTACAACTCACGCACCTCTCTATCAGAATGGATTGCTTGAAGATAAATGTGTTTTTAACAACGGATTAATCTTGTGCTTCAATGTTCGAAATATCTATCTCTAAACATCCTGGAATTTATCTCCAATGGGAAAATTCGAAAGATTTGAAGAGAAGAGATATTGAAGAGTTGTCAGGACTAGAAGTTTGCAATGGCTAATACCAAGACCTTCAACTATAAATGGAAGACTGGAGCAGACGTTCAAACTTGGTGAATCACCTCGAATTTCTTTTAAGAGCTGAAACTCTGTTCAATTACTCCCAGCTTCAAGAAATTCCAAATCAAGCAATTAGTAAATGCTCATTGTCACATCTATTTATATTAGAGAGAGAATAGCACTTAAGATTTAACATTGTAAAGGATTCAACATTCTATAAGTTGAATTCCTTGGTTTGCAATTTCTTTAGAAATCTGAGTGATTGTTTTGGAAGGGTACCCAAACTGCAGATTGAGTGGTAGTTACAAAGAAAGGTACTTTCTGTAATTGAGTCTACCCGCTATAAAGGCTTATACGCCTAAGGAATGAATGAAATCACTAGTGGATTTAAGCTTGAAAAGGAATCCGAGGACTGGAGGTAAGCTAGGGACTGAACTAGGATAAAATCTTAGGGTTGAAGTTCTAACCTTACTTGTGCCTTTATCATGTTTCTCATTCACCATTATATCTCTGTCACTTATCGTTTTGCTTGAAAAACCAATCCGTGCTGAGTAGAGTACTCAACAAGAAATTGAAGATAAAGTGTTCCAGCAAAGTTGAGCACTTTATAGTTTTTAGAACCAGCTCAACACGAAGCACTCAGCATGCATCTAAAATCTGAACTTGGTAAATAATTTTATAAAATCCAAAAAGAAACCAAGAACTGCATTCACCCCCCCCCCTCTACTATTTAATTAAGCCGTTTAGGACCAACACACGGCCATCTCCCCCTCATCCGGCTCATTAGGATATTTGATTCCTGCCATGAGATCATTTGGAAGGTTGAGGTAGCATGCCTTGCAAGCTTTGAAAATCATTCATCCATATTCACGATCGTCCAAAGCTAGATTAAGCATCCCTTGGCTATATTGAGCTATAGCTTTGGAAATGTTTGCCTCATACTTCGTGACGGTCTTCTGTAAATTGTCGTAAGACAAAGCCAACTCCTCAGCCCTCTTATTGGTTTCCTCGAGCTTCCACGCCAGCTTAGCATTAGCTTCCTCCACCTAGGCCTTGTCTGCCTCCAGCTCAGGGATGCATTTGAAGGCCTTTTCTAACTCTTAGTTGGTGAGTTCGTGGGTACATTCCATCTGGGCCACGTCCCGGCTCTTCCTCGCCAAATTATTCACCCGGGATACCAGATAAAACAAGAGAACATTTCAATAAGAAAATAAGCAAAAAGACAAAGTAAAACAAAAATAACAAGATAAACCTTAGTGGTTAGCAAGAACATCGACTTGGATGTTTGCATTAAGGTTTGAGTCTCCAACTCATCCATCTCTGAAGGGAGCACCAGTATAATCCTTAAGATGTTTTAGATTGAGGTGGTATATATGGAAGGATCCTCATTGCCAGCAAGCATCAACAAATTCGCTCAGATCATTTCAGAGCTGATCAGCCTCGATGAGTCGGTAGAAGCATCCAAATTAATTTCTTAAATCAAAGAAAAGTCAATTACATAATAACGAAACAAGTAAAAAATAGAAGAAAACAGCATTCTTACCAGCTGGAGGGAAGCCTCTTCAACCGTAGAAGAATTAGGCGACTCCACGTGAACTTCCTGTTCCAGCCCATCATCCTTAGCTTTACGCTTCCTCTTCTTAAGAGGATCCGCCCCGCTACCACCTATAACTGCATCTACCAAACCCTTTATCAACTCGGCTTCCTCTCGCTCATTGGAGCGTTTGTATTTTTTGACTGCTTGGCTATAGTTTTCACTAACTCGCTAAGGTCCGGATATGTAAGCACTGAGCGAAAAAAAAATAAAGGAGAATAAGTTTACTTGGGAAAACTTGGGGCCCGGGATGATAAATATGGTCCAGTTAGCCAGGCTTGATAATCCTAACATTAATGGCCATGTCCAAACTGATAGTTTGACACGGCCACACGCCTTTCCTAAGGGCTCTAAACACATCTACTCTATGATCCGAGTAGAAAAAATTGTAAGCCATATATGGTGCTAGGTTCCATTCTAAGTGAAACCAAGGATGGAGGTCTTCTTGCTTGATAAAGATGAAGTACTATTTAAAGTACTTCGCCGAATTCACCTTGTGGGAGAACTGATAGAATCCACCTTGATGGGTGAAGTGATAAAGGTCTTCATTCTTGGTCTTCCTCAAAGAAGCCACCTGTCTAAATAATTCCATGTCAAACCGCATCTCCAAGCCTCTACAGATGAGATAATGACCCACCAAGTCAATCCAGGCGTTAGGATGCAGCTGAGCCGGGCAAAGTTGGAACTCCCTTAAGATATCACTAATCCCACAAGGCAACGGATAAACAAAGCCCGACCAAATTTGGTCCATATATATTCTAAAATATCCCTCAGGCAGACGAGTGATTCGCTAGGTCTTAGAATGAAGCAAAATCGCACTTGAGCCAAAAGAACACATCCATTTCAAATTCCAAATCCATCCGATCTTGGATCGACTCAATGAAATCAACGTTGGGCATCTTATTTACTATCTCCCTAGCCTTGCCCTTCCCCTTGGCTAAAGTAGCAGGATAAGTGGGTACATGCCTCCTCATGGGACGAGCGGAGGCCCTCTTCATCCTACTCATTTAAGGTGGAATTTCGATCACAGGTTAAGGAGGCATAGGAGTCTACCCCATCTCCTCGTCAAGCTTGGCCCAGGCCGATGTAGATGAAGATTGCAAACTCGAGGCAGCTATACTACGATTCACTCGGTCGTTGTTCGAGTCGGACATGGCTTCAGTCGATTGGAGTGGCTATGGGGAGAAACGCAGTTAGTATAATCTACGTTCAATGGTATGAAGTACCTCGAGTTCATCTCAGCAAATTACCTACTAATTTGGCTACTAGTGGTTGACATCCAGTCGGTCATCATTACCTATTAAAACCCTAGTTGGTTAGAAAATATCCTAACGAATCTAAAGTTAGTTCAAGGCGGCACAAACAACATTCAAAGTATCTAAGTTGGCATTTTAGATCTAACAGTGAAATCCCAAAAGTTTCAAAAGTTCTACATATGAACAACAATTCTGGAAAAATTGCACTCAAAATCAACATGTAAAACGCGATCAATACACACGTAAAGCAAAATACTCTCAAAACATCCTATCAACAACTAACATCAGCATCATATCAACACCTATGATATGAAGCAAGGAACAAAAGCGTCCAAGGATCAAATCAGAAGATAGTAAAACATGCTAACATTCGAACCTTAAAATAAAAAATGAATAATAATAAAAGGAATTTTTGCAGAAACATATATAGCGATAAACCTAGCTAAACGATGAATAGTTGCAAAGATTCAGTAAAATCAAGCATGAAATAGCATGAAAGGAAAAGAAACTCACTTGTTGAGATTAGACAAAGAGCTAAAGATGATGATCGATGAAGAAAAGTGAGATCAGAAGCAGCCACGAAAGATTTAACCGGTGAAAGTAGAAAGCAAAAGTAGATGATAGTGGGAAAGTAGAAAACATCACAGATCATTGGAGAAGAAAGGTGTAAAAAGATTCAGATAAAGTAAAGTGGTAAAGAGAGAAAAGAAAAAAACTTTAAATAGGAGATGAAGTGACATTTGAAGAGACACTTCTCCCATGCCTGATACGTGGCTCAATGCTAGCCCCATATTTAAAATTTGAAAATTTTGAACGTTTTAGTTGGCGCTCAAGAAACGCGCTAAAAAAAGGGAAACCTGAAGCGTGCCCTAGACGCTTCTTGATAAAACACGTGATAATAAGTCTGCCTGAGCAGGCAGACATTGACGAATCGAGCTCCTGAAAGAAACCTCACAACACTTGTGGGGGGACTTCTGATAACATAGTCAAATATGGCTAGACACGTGCCTACCACTCGGATATCCTCCAAGTGGATTATATCCATCCCAAAGATTGAAGACCAAGTCTTCCTAATATCTCAATAAGAGGAGGGGTCTAATCGGCAGCCAAGGTGAGTCGACTTATCCATCTAGACCGACCCCGACGCCTCAGGAATAAGAATCTAACTAAGAATCCAATTCTACAGAGATGCCTTCATGGCTAGAACTCTCACCGAAGATAAACTTTATCCTTTCAAGGGGATAAAGATCCATCCAGACTAGAACTCTAGATGATTCACTCTTTGAACCACGCTAGGGGACATTCGAAGTCTATAAAAGGACCCTTAGGGTCACCACGCAAATGTATGTATTCTAAACACTTAAAACTCTTGTCTCCTCTCTTATTTCGAATCTAATTTAAGCATCGAAGAGGCTACGTCGGTCACATGGCTAGTCTCCCATAGTGATGGTTTCTCTTGCAGGGACCATCCAGCCACGATGAAAAGGAGCATTAAGGAGTCATTCTCAGCCAAAGAATTAGCACGTGAAACCACGTTCCAGACTAGTTCTTCACTTGCAAATGTTTGTAATGTGATATAAACCCTTTGCTAACCTTTGTGGATGCAAGTAGATTAGGTTAGATGGATGATATGGTTTATTTTCCTTTAGGTATTGCATTTAATCAAAATCAATGTAACATTTGTTAGATATCAATGCATTATAGGCTATTGTATTGCTTAAATATCGATGTATTTAGGCGGTTTGTATCTTCTATCTCAAATTGTAATAATCCCCTGTAGACTATGTGCATTTACTTTCCTATGTGTTTAATTTCCCGCACTTTATTCATTTATTGCCTCTGCATACGCTAATTTAAACATATAAGCCAAAAATATCTATAATAAATAAGAATCTCATGAATGTGGTCACAAATTGTATAACTTAACTCAAATACCGATGAAATAGGTAATTCATCCAGACCTAAGTCTATGTATTACATTATCTTATAAACTATACCGAACTTCCTACATTAGCTGATCCGGGTGGCGATATTGTATAACGTAGGCTAGGGAATCATGTCTCAAGTCTTTAGAACTTGTCACACACTTTCACATTCATAACCCGTTTTCGAAAACTTACACGCCCCATCTCACGGGACCGGCGACAATTAACTATTATCAACAACAAAAATTAATAGAAATAAATTTTAAATATTAATTGTCGTTACTCCTAATATTCAGGATTATTATAAATCATTAATGGTTGCATTATAAATTTATAATAAGTATTATTAATATTATTTTTATTTTAGTAACTATTAATATTTAATAATTATTTATTAATGTGTCGTTAATTTTAATAATTAATAATAATGTTAATTATTGTCAATTGAACAAATAATTTAGAAAAATGAAGTCCAAAATAGAACGGTCTTAGACAACAAAAATGATTTATTAGCTTTTGTTGCTAAATCAAAAACAGGCATATATTATTCAAATTCCAAAAAATTTACAAAATTGGCATAAAACCAAGAACTCCAATAGTGCAAACTTTTGAGTAGTTCTACTCGTCGGGTAGGTTGGGTCGAGCTTTATGGAGCTTTTAACTAAAAATATTAACTTAAATTCATCCCAACTCATACTTTAAAATGCCGGGTTTGAATCGGGCTTATATAGTCATTCTCAAATCCGGTCCATGATAATTTTTATTTTGAATTTTTTTATGAACACAAATAAAATGTCTTTAAACAAATATGTTATATTACATGTATTTGCATTTTTAGAGTGTTTTAATATATAATAGTATTTATTGTAGCTAACTTTAAGATTATAATAGACTAAAATCTAAAACAATTATTTAACATAATATATATATATATATATATATATATATATATATATATATATATATATATATATATATATATATAATATTTCCATCATATGTATCTCTTTGGTTTTTATTAAATCCATGCCTTTTGAAGAAAGAGAGAATTGCAGTTTGCTATTGATACATTATTGATGAAAAACAAAATTATAAAGTCTAACTATTACACTTTATATGACTAATGTATATGAAATGGAGTACAAATGCAATACAAATAAAATGTGACTCAAATAATTTCTTTCCAATTTCTTTGTAGTTAAATGAATCAATGAAATTTGGCCTAACCCGGCTAAGTCTTTAAATGTTACAGTGTTTTGTATTCTTGCTTTTATTAAAATTATATTATTGTTAACGTAATCCAATTTATGTCGTGTTTCTTTTATGCTTTATTAAGTTAGTTAACTTGTATGCATTCATTACTTGCTTTTCAGTTCTCACCAACCTAATAAGACTTTTGTTCTGCCATGATTTTTTTGCTATGTAGCTAGTTAAAAGCTATTTTTCATAATAGATAATGTATAGAATGTCAAGAAATTGATACTTTGAATGAATTGGAAGAGAGCATGGAAGCAATTAGCAATCATGACTGCCAAACTCTTATGGTTATTTGATTCTTTTCTTTCTACATCAAATTGTGATTGTTAAAAAATGGCCTCCCATCAATTCTAAATGAATTATGAATTATGAATAAGATGTTCATACTGACGTATGTTATTGTTGAAACTAATCAAGTTTAGCTCATTATTTGTATCTTACTTCCTTTTGAAAAAGTTGTTCAAACTCTATTTTAACTCACATTTAAAAGCATAAATTCAATTATTCGATAAAAAAAACGGATCTTTGAGATGAGTGTTAAATTATTATAGTCGCTCTATCACTTTTTCTCTTCTTTTTTTAAATTTCCCTTCAACAATTTTAAAACCTCTATAATAGGTTACATAAGTATAATATGAATTAATAAATTGGACTAATTATTATATAAGTAAAACAATTACAGATCGTATAATTTATTATTTAAAAAGTTTTTAATACGACCAATCAAGAAAATAAATGAAGTCCTAAGTAGCTTAATTATTATAATGAGACGAAATCGGTTTGGTAAGTACTATAATAGGACTCGTCGATCATCCAATGGGAAAGTGGGCTGACTATTATCCTTGTTTCATCCTAAATTGAGCCCTTTTTTATATTATTGTCCGGGATTATTCAACGGTAAAGGTCCATAGGTTTCGATCCTTTATATAATTTTCCATAATAGTATAAGAGGTGGAAGTGAAAAATTATAATTAAAATTAAATATTCTTTCCTTATTTGTCATACCAAAGAATTTGTTTCAATCATTAAGTTAATAGCCGATTAAACTTTATTTATTACATATAAAAACTCCATCACAAAATTAATGAAAGTTTATACAATAACAAATGAAAAAGTAAATTCAAAAGTTTGATTAATTGAATTATAAAGGAGAAAGTGTTTACCAAAATTTCAGATAATTATATTTAAGAACAGTGTAATCACCTCAAATAAGTCTACGTATTTATATACTAATAATTATCCATATATTCCTGATCGAATAAAATTTGTTAATTAAAGTATTTATTCCCATTTCACTTTTTTTTTTTAAAACCTCCGAAGAGACAATGTGTCTCTTCATTGAAAAAAGTTTGGGATAGGTGAAAATATCGGGGCGCTCGTCCCAACTAGGTTGATACGAGTCGCTCACCTACAAAACACCTATCCCTCTTTTTATTAAAAAGAACGCACCACAAACGTGGGTTGTCCAAATAAAATTACAAAGTTTATGTACAAAGGGAACTAGCGTCTAATAAAATATCGTTTGGTGAAAATGAAATATATATGTTTTTTCCTAATCTTGAAGAAAAACCAACATTGATGAACGCTAGCTTGAAATAGCTCTTGACCTCCGTGGATTCCATTGGAGATAAAATCATTCCTTCACTTCCAAATGCTCCAAGCAATCGAAAACCATAAAGCCGTGCCGAACTCCCTTTGCGTTCCCTTTTTGAAGAGGGATCTCCAAATCAATAAAAAATCATACACCCGACCTGGAATAACCAACGAGATACCAGCCAACGGAGAGCTCTATTCCATAATAACCAGCTTTCACTGCAGAAAAGCAACAGGTGGTCTATCGATTCGCTCTCGTTACAAAAAGGACAAGCAGAATCGAATAGTGATGGGCATCCACGACTAAGTAAGAATTCTTTAGTTGCGATTCTTCTATGAAGCATTAGCCAACGAAAAAAACTGATTCTCAGAAGCATGCATGTGTTCCAAATCAACCCAAACGAGACTCGAGGAATCGGCCAATTGTCATTTCCATAAAGCCCACGCAAAAAGAGGCAGTCGTGTAGTTGTCGGCATTTGAGAGGAAAAGTGGCTGAAATTCAACGATGCCTAGGGAGTCAAAATCCTTCGTCCGAAAGAGGGAAGGGACTGATTTGAAAATCACTCTATTAAGGTCCATAGCTCGGTCGCGTTCATGTAGACGGAGGAGTCGATGCCACACTGGCCTCCCAAGATTCAAGTCTCCAAATAACTTAACACACATTTGTTCAACACTCCCCCGTTTCCAAATGCAAAGCTACCATAAGTCTTGGAAAAAAGGTCATCTAGAAGTCCAATTGTCTTGCCAAATTTGAGTAGAAATTCCACTCCCCAAACGGACTCTATAATTGGCAATGAATTAATTCCAGAAGGGTTGTAAACGGTAGCAACTTCGCACCATATTGGACCATATCAACGATAATTTGAGACGTCAAACTCCAAGATATCCCACCAAGAAAAGAAGCCATGCCTCTTAGCACAAAAAATAGCCCATAAAGACTCATCATTCATATTCCTATGGTGCCATAACCACTTACATAGCAAACTATAATTCACAAGTCTAAAATTATGAATAAATAATCTGCCAAGGTGTTTGGGTAAGGAGATGGTGTCCCAACTAACCTTGCATATTCTGCCAATATTTGCATCACCTCGTCAAAGAAAATTTCGCATTAAAGACACCAATTTCTTATCAATTCTGGCTGGGATATGAAACAATGATAATAAATAAATCGGGATAGAAGAGAGTACCGATTTAACGAGAATCACCCTTCCCACAAATGATAAACATTTGCCTTTCCAATTCGCTAATCTAGACTAAAATTTTGCAACTAAAGGTTCCCAATTTCCGCTACTAATATGTTTATAGCTTAGAGGAGCACCAAGGTAAGTTATGGGGAATTTCTCTATCTTGCAACCAAGCCTTGAAGCACTCGCATGAACAGTTGAATCATCAACTTAACCCGGAAATCAATTCAAAGCATCGAAGAATTCAAATAAAAGGCTGAATTAAAGAAGCATCCACCGGTAAGAAACAAATGGTATCATCCGTGAATTACAAGATAGATACATCTAGTAAACTATCATCAATATTGAATCCTGGTAATAATCCCTCATGAATACTTGCATCAAGAAGTTGTTTAAGCCCTTCCACCGCAAACACAAAGATAAATGGGGACAATGCATCCCCTTGCTTGACTCCCTTATGGATATTTATTGGTGAACCGGGGCTGCTGTTTAACGGAATTGAAGTGGTCGAATTATGGCGACAACCATGAAGCTAAGAAATCCATTTGTGATCGAATCCCATTTTATTCAAGACCGCATTAATGAATACCCATGAAATACAATCAAAAGCCTTATGGAAGTCTAATTTCAATACAAAACAAGCACGCCGACGATGATGGATAGAATGGATGATTTCGAATGCAAGAAATGAACATTCATGAATATTATGACCATTTACGAAGGCGAATTGATTCCCGGAGATAAGAGATGGCAAGATAACCTTGAGACGAGCCGATAATAACTTTGCAACCACTTTATAAGCCCTATGAATCAAAGATATCAATTTGAAATTTTGGAGAGAACAACTCCCTGGGATTTTTGGAATTAGAACCGTGAACGAAGCTTTAAGTGCTTTGGGGAGGAATGATGTCTCATGAAATCGGTTGAATAGAAGCACAAAGTCCAGTTTTAAAACATCCCAGGAATGTTTATAAAAGAGATGATTAAAACCATCCAGGCCTAGAGATTTATTACCATTACAAGCACATAGAGAGTCCCAAATTTCATCTTCAAGAAACAGTTTCAGCAAGTCACATTTTTGGGCTTCACAAATTCGATTAAAACTCAGCTTAAGTAGCAAAAAGGGGACTGCCGTCGGGGCTGCAAGCAGGTTGGTGTAAAATGAATTAATTACTGCACTTATCTCTTGTAAATTAAATGAGAGGGAGCCATTAATATCAAGACAAGTCAGCCTATTATTCCTAAAGCGGGCTAACGCAATCCGATGGAAGAATTCAGTGTTATTGTCCCCCAAAGAGACCATTTAACTCTAGATTGCTGGAGTCTAATACTCTCAAGGTGCTACCTTTTATATGCTAATTCAAACTTAGCCGAAAGTAAGGCTGCCAAATCCGAGCTGATGAGGGGCCACGTTACCGAGCTACTCGTCAAAGCAAGAACTTTATATTCCAACTCCGTAATGCCCTTGTTTAAGTTTCCAAAATGTAATGCATGCCAAGGCTTAATTGCTTTACTCAATAACCTCAAACGAAAGGCAAAGTCTCGATTTCCATTTCTATTACAAATCACCTCCCATTTTTGTCGAATAAATGGTAAAAAGTCACTTCTATCCCACCAACAATTGAGCGATCTAAATGGACTCGATCTCGGGGGTAGATGAGGCTTACTTCAAAAAAGAATTGGGAGGTGGTCCGATAGTGTGGTGTCCAAAGTGCGAATAGTCAAATCCGGCCAATGATCCAAAATGCTACAATTTACCAAAACCCAATCGATTCTAGAAAATGACCTTGCATTATGCCATGTGTAATCTCTCCCTTCCAACGGTATGTCAATAAGTTCACACATATTGATGAACTCACGGAAATAAGGCAATGAAGGTGAAACATACCCACTTGATCTTTCATTATCGAACATAACCTCGTTGAAATCACCACAAACAATCACGTTTTCAAAGGCATTAATAATCGGCTATAATTCTAACCACATCAATCTCCTCTCATTCCAAATTGTAGAACCATAAAGAGTGACCACATAACAATCTAATGTAGGCGCGGTGAAATGAATAAGAATCCAACGACCGGAAGAGTCAACTATAGATCCGTGTAATAAAATGGTATTCCAAGAAATAGCGATTCCACCCGAGAGTCCTTGAGCTCTCACACGATACGAGTCAAAATCATTGTGTCCCCATAATTTACGGAACGTGTTATCCCCAAAGGTCTCGACTTTTGTGTCAATTAAAATCACAAAGTCTAAATTAAACTTCCGAGTACGTGACAATATAAATTGTTGCTTTGCATTGGTCAGGCTAAGCCCCCCAATAATATCTATTTTGCTACTAATTAATTCATGTATTGTTTCGACTACAAATCTAATTGATTTCTCTTTTATTTTTCGAAATATTGTATCTTTTTTGTGCATGGTGAAAAATATGGATTAAAATTTTTATTCATACATTCATATTTTAATAAAATAAAATATTTTTTAACTAAAGTTGATAATTCTATTTCAAAATATTATGATACTAAAACGGAATAAATATTTATTTTCCTATTATTAATTTCACGTTTTAGGTTTTCAATTTTTTATCCAATGAATTCTTGTTTGTTTTAAAATCAAATAAAATTCTTGTTTTGTTTCAACACATTTATTATACATCTATTTAATTCCTCTATTTTTTTTAAAACCCCACGGGGGACAATGTGTCCCCCCAAAAGAAAAAAGGTTGGAGCAGGTGAAAATTTTGGGACGTATGTCCCAACTAGGTTGATGCATACGCTTGCCTACAAAACACCTACTCCTATTTTATAAATAAATCGGAGAAACTCAAGATGAGTGTCTCATTAGTTACAAGTGAGTAAAAAAGCCCAGGTTTACAAATAAATCTGACTCCGAGCTGCAAATAATTTGCCTATTACATTTAAAATAAAACCAACATAAACGTAAACAAAAGATGATGTGGTCTAGTGATGGTTGGGTCTCTTCAAATTCGAACTTATTCCTCGACGTCCATAATGACCAAGCGATTGCAAGCCAAAGTGACAACCCGAATTCTCTAGCCCGACCTGGCTTAAAGAAGGATCGCCATAGTAAAAAGAACACATCACTACTGCAGGGAAGAGCACAACAGAAACTGAACCACCTCATGGCCGAAGGCCAAACACTGTGATTCCTATTGCACAACAATAATGCATGGTCAACGGATTCACGGCTTGAGCAGAATGGACAACAACCGTCAGTGTTGCATCCCTTTTGAAATAACAATAGCTTAGTTGGAAGTCGACCATGGAAAGCCATCCAACTGAAGAAGCGCATCTTCGGCGGTATACAGCTCCTCCAAATTAGCAAATAATCAAAGGTCGGAATTGGCCAGCTCGGTGATTGATAGAAGCCACAACAAAAGCTTGCTACGTAAAATTCCTTCCCTTTCCCAAGGTCCCAAACAAAATATTCAGCATCATGTCCAAAAGAGAGTTCATATTGAGGATCCATCAAACTGAAATTGCTACCAAATAATCCAGGGCAAGATAAAGAAATCCAAGAGCTAAGTTCCAAGCGTCTATTTTGCATATTTAATCGCAAGTTTCTTTTCCAAAATGGATGGCCAAACCTACCTAATTCGAACACTGCTGAGAAGCCTTGTCATGTATTCCACGACTTTCGATTGCATAAGACAAAAAGATCCTAAAAAGGAACTTGAAAGCTTTGGTTCGACGTCTAATTATCGAACCAAAAGGAAGAGAGCAGCCCGTTGCCTAATCTGACTCGGCAATTTTAAATAAAAAGCACCAATAATTACAGTTACCATGGCACCAGCGGAAAACATCAGCCCAGATGGGAGAAAGTCTTGAAATTTCCGAAGTAATAACATCGTTCCAACATCAAAACCCATACCGATTCACACAATAACCAAACCAAAGTGAGTTTTGATTCGTCGTTCATAATTTCCATAGCCACATGAGCAATAGACTACAATTATTCAATCGAAAGTCGCAAATATATAAGCCACCAAGCGAATGTGGCAAATTAATAGTACTCCAAATAATTTTACAAATCCTGTTTTTATCTCCATCACCTCTCCAAAGGAAATTCCTCATCAACCGAGTCAGCTTAACATCTACCGAAGATGGTAGTTTATAGACGGATAATAAATACACCGGGATGTAAGAGAGCACCAATTTGATGAGAACCACTCTACCTGCGTAAGAGAGGCAATTCACTTTCCAATTTGCAAGTCTGCTTTTGAACTTGGCAATCAACGGGTCCCAAGTAGAAGTTGATAGACGTTTAAAGGAGATGGGGGCTCCAAGATATTTGATTGGAAACTTCTCGATGCGACAACCAAGTTATGAAGCGAAGTTGCAAAGGCTGCCGTTGTCCACATGGATTCCCAAATTTGAAGTTTATGGAAATTTATGCGGAGTCCCGATATCAACTCGAAGCATCTCAAAATTCAAACAAAGGCTGAAATGATGGACTCGTTCGTTGGAAGGAAGCAAATCGTGCCGTCTGGGAATTGTGATAATTCCTCTATTGTTTTTTCGAAATATTGAATCATTTTTAACCATGTGATAATATTACAATAAGAAAAGTATGGAACTTTTTACGTAAAATAAGAATAATAATGCATGTGACTTTAATGCCTTAAGCAACAAGTTGGGCTAAATGGCATGAATCCGAGACCTTCAATACGAGAAAACTCTAACCTAAATCCGGCTATTTTATTTTGAATAAAGCTGAGCACAAAATTATCGGCCATTTTTTTTAAAAGAAAAAGAAAAGTGAAGCAATATAACAAAAATAAGCAAAAAACAAAAAATGAAAAGAACAATCAAATCAAGCTAAACTAGCCCTATTTCGGTTTGGTCTTCATATTATGCGAAATACTATGATCATTCCGGTTGCGATTAGATCATTGGATCTAAATATTATTGATTAAATATGAACTTTATATTATAAGCTAAATATAAAAGCTATCAGAAAAACATATGACCTATATTTGTTGCTAATTTTAAAAAGTTGTATGTACATGCCTTCACGTCTCAAATAGTTTTCTTGAATTTTTTTTATTATGAATTATAGGTATTTAGTGGTATAGGAATCATTTATGTTTAATTTCGGGAATGAATCTCACTATCTGTTAATTAAAATTGAGTCTTTTATCTTATTTTGTGGTTATGAATGCTTAAATCTTATTCATAAACATCATATTTGATATACAAATATTATATCATCCATATGATATTTACGAACTTTGTTTATTTCATTACATAATTATTGAGCCAAATGAATTGGCTTGCAATGAAGAAATAACCTACAAGTAACCTAAATAACTCATTAAAATAATGACTTATGGGGATTCTGTTTTGATAGTATATGAGGAGATGTGTATGGTTAAGCTCCCTAATATACTAAATCAAATAGTTTACACTCCACCCATTAAGAGAAAAGCATACGGTGGTAGAGGAATGTTTTAAAATCACTGGTTTGTGTTCGTCCCACTATCGACCACCATAGTAATTTTGCACTAGAATCTATCGATATAAGGATTAAGGTATTGTTAGTTGAAATCTTTAATAATTTGACTATGATGTGATCTTGGGACGTATTTTTCTCATAAGTGGTTTCTAATATTTCCAACACTTTTTACATAAATGAGCTGAGCTATTTACTGTAATTTGTTTCATCATGCTATTCAACCAGAAAAAAAACATAAAACAAAGGATTTTGATTTTGTCAAATATATGTAAAAAGTAAATAAAGTTTGGAAAAATTAGTAAAATAGTGGAATGTAGTAAAATATACTTGCAAACCAACTAAGATTAGAGAAATAAAAAATTTCTGATTATTAGCTAACTATAAGTAATTAGTCATCAAATCAACAACAATCTTCTCTGCAGTCTAGCCCTAGGGTTTGCGTTGGCCGTTGCCAAGATTGATTGTTCGTCTTAGTCCTTTTGTTTCTCTGTCAAGATTATTTGTACGTCATTATCGAATCTGTACTAAGTCATGGAGGAAGATGAGATTTCTAGAAAGCTGTATGAAGAGTTACTTTTGTCAAAAGGCGGAGAGGTCTCTCTAGATGTTGCAAATAAAGCTCCCATTCAAGGAATTCAGCTTTGTGATCCAAATACAGACTGATAAACCACAGAATGAGGTATAGTTTCCTAGGACTATAACAAATCTATGGCAGGCGTGCATGGGAGTTTATGTTAAAAGGCTAAGTAAAGTCAATACATATCTCTTTAAATTCTTTCATGACAAGGATTACAACAGGATTTGGGGTGGTTCACCATGGAAATTCAATAACAAGCTTTTGGTTCTAGAACCTCGAGAAGATCCAGAGTAGTGCATGTTTTCGAAGGTTCCTTTTTAGATTCAAGCTTTTGGAAGCCCACTCGGTTATGTTTCGATGCAAGTTTGCGAGGCTATTGGTAATTTTATTAAGCAGTTTATGGAGGCTGACGAATCTAATTTCAAGATATCCAATGTATTGTATCTAAGGATTAGGGTTTTGGTTGATATAAATAAAACTATCAAACATCGAATGAAAGTGCAGGTGAACCAGAGTAACCATATTTTGGTATACTTTACTTATGAGAAACTTGTTAGACATAATGTATGTCTTAGAAGCAACTAGGGCGATATGTCTTAATTAATTATAATGTACAAACGGTTTTGATAATAATAATAATAATAATAATAATAATAATAATAATATTATTATTATTATTATTATTATTATTATTATTATTATTATTATTAACGGCATCTTGTTATTTATTAGTGCTTTTGTTTAAGTTATGTATCATTGCTGGTATCATATATGTATAGTATATATGCGCATTGATAAGACAAAGTCTATAACTACTTCATAGCGTAAAAGTGCAAGGACATAGTGGGAGCTATGTGGTGTGAGAACTACACATACTTGTTACTATGAATTGTCAAAATATCCCTATTCATAGTTTAATTGAGAATGGGCATCAATGAAGCGGACAGACTAGAATGTGTAGGCTTACTCATTGGATTAGATCCAAGCAACCGATCTCACGAGTTGAAGGTGATACCTTGAGTACATGAATGTATTCGGGTAGTACATTGGAGACCACTATAATATAGACACTAGGAAATAACTATATCCATGTGTTGGTGTCATGTCTTATTGCAGTAGCAGTACAAATATCCTCAGACCTGATATGTTGGTTACCTTACGTAGGAGTTACTATACTTTGGGTCATACTTATTCATACCCTGGTGATCAGGATAACACAGGTGACTACGGGTATCGTGATGATCACATGTTTGTAAGACGAGTAGTCAAGATGGGATCCATTGTTCCTGATATAGTGATATAATGGGAGATATACCTTAGGGTCCCTTGTTGAACAAACATACTTATAAACCTCTTATCAGAGTATAAGATTGATAGAAAGGGTTTCTAGTCGATCTTGATACATTATGGCGAGTGGTATTCTTCATGAACAAGTCTAATTCCAAGATAGCTACAGCTATTACAAACTAATACGTAATCCGAGCTTAATAAACTAGATGATACTTAACCTATGGAAGGAGTGTATTGTATGGTTACTATTGCATAACCAGATCAAGTCACAAGCACGTGACATTTCAAGTATCGGGGGATCACAAGCCTTTACTAGAAGCCCATTTAATCATCTAGAGTTATCGAGTTCCATATCAGCCTGGAACACTAAGCCTAAAGGTTCCTAGATGGGAAGTCAGTTTTAGGTTAACCCCTAGCTGCTCTATACATCGGGATCCTATGAGGTCACACACTTTGAGTCTTTATCGAACTAAGTGAAGAACCTATAGAATGGGTTTATGCCAAGAATATTTAGGTTGTCGAATTTGTTGGATAAATTATTAATTGGTTGGATAAAATTAATAATTAAAAGGAATAAAGGAGAAAATTGGGAAAATTGCACAGAGCGAAGCAATGGAGTTTTTCCCGTTATGAGTGGGCCCCAACGAACACGGGTTGTTTGAGGTGGGGTCTATGCGGCTGCCCCACGAGTTGAGTCGCTAGCTCGTGGGCTAGGCTTGCAATCAGCTGAGTGTGAGCGGACGACATAGATGCAATCAGCTGATAGTGCACTAAGATGAGAGGCGCGGTTTACCAGGGTGTTTTTGTGAAAATAAAATATCAAGTCGGAGACCCGAAAAGTTTGAAAGAGAAAATGAAATCGAATTAAATCATCACAACCCGAATCCGCTGTCTCTTAGTGTAGAGTCACCACCTGAATTAGCTCTTCCAAGAATTAAAGTTCTGAGGCTTAACGTCCGGGGGGGCTCACTAAGACACATAGATTCGGGTTCAGGATAAGTTTCTTACTTCTTATTAGATCACATTAAATTACATCTATAAAACATTTTGTTTCTTAAATATGCATATTCGTACTTATGTCATTTTCGTGTTTATAATGTATGATTTAACGCGCATGCGGAAAGTAGTAAATCCATACATAAATCATTAAATAAATACGGAAAAGTAAAGATTAAAAATTACAAAACCTCGAGGGATGCAACCGCCCACCTAATCTATTAATTATATTT
>CATIWQ010928145.1:0-27584 GCA_949673415.1 Euphorbia schlechtendalii | reverse complement strand
TATATATAAGCAAGAAAAGAAGATTTAGGACTAGCAAAAGATTCATATTTCATATTTTTGCAGTTACGCAATGTGTAAATTCAAGCTGACACTTTAATTGTGCATTACAGCTTTCGATAAAAAGGAAAACTGGGTCACATTTCCCAAAACAGGAAATATTAAGGATTTTAGCATGGTTTAAAAATTGTCTGCACCTTGTGGCATCCACAAGTGTAGATGTAAACACAGAATATCAAAAACTATTCACGTCATTATTCATGAAGTATTTCACCAATAACGAGGCCCAAGTAAACATCCTTAAAAAAATTGCTTTAAGAGATCAAACTTATTACACCATAATAGAGGCTAGTATGCTACCATAACAAAGAAGGAACGCTCTGCTCTCACACAGGTCAAGCCATTTATTATAAACAAACAGTTTAATGCATCTCAGTCCAAGCACGTAACAGAGCAGAGTCCTCTAGCCTTCCAACCCAAAATATTCATAAGTTATACCAAAAGAACTTAAGTAGCATAGTCAATTGCCCAGAAACAAAAGGAGTAAAACAATAGCTGCTTACTCCTTTGTGTAATAATTTCAATAAATGACAGAAAAAATTCCAATGATCACTAAGAATACGATGGTTTTGGACATAGCACCGTAATAAGGTTCAAAACTATGTAAGTGTTGAAATCAATAGTGGCAGAGGGGCAACAAAACTCTGAAGGTGGTATTGGTCATGATGCAAGTGTAAGCCTATGGTGGTCATGGTGATGACAGCTGAGGTGCTATCCATGGTGGTTACAGACCCATGATACACAATTACATTGTGAAATTTTGAATAGTTCAAGTAATAGGGGAATATATTTTCTTCTATCTGCCTTTTAGATCTCATTAAATGTAATTTGGGGAAATAACCATGTAAGTATCTTTCTTGTAAGACCAACATGTTCTTTTTAGAATATAATGTGGCATGTCATCTGTAACAAACATGCTCAAGCGAACATAATAGATTGGCATACCTTGTAATGTAAAGACTCTCTTTCACCCCCAGGATAAAGAAAAATGTGTTTTTTGGCAGAAAGTAGTTTGAAAAGATTGACTGGTGAAACAGGTACTGCACCGGCTACTTGAAACCAATCACCGAGGGACATTCCATCCAATGAATTTTCAGATATTTCACCAAACATGGCTGGGTGCGCTATCCCATGAATTACAATATGCTTTTCTCTCCAAAATTCTTCAACAAGGGAATAGACTTCCATTCCCATCAACATGTGGTTTCCAACTAATATCACAGGACCTTCATGTGGAACCCCGGAAAGACCTCTCACTATCCTTCCATCAGCCAGAGTTGAAAACATAGCAGAACTAACAGCAGTCCTGAAGAACCTGAAATGTATGTGATTTCATTCTTAGGTTGGGCCTAGGATAGAAAAAATTTGGGGTGAGAAAGACTACTGGTAATCCTCAAACTTTGAGGATAGTTGACAGGTCAAAGAACTTCGACTCATGCCAGAAAAGTTCTTGAACTATAATGTAATTTCACAGAAGCCAAATTTGGCAAAATTTAATTTAAGTTTCTTCTAAAAACTAACTTGGCATCCTTACGAACATTGATAACTGACACTTGAGAATCATGACTCAAACTTAACTTCCAAAGGTGCTTATATGTAATTGTGATTAAGACCAGATCTAACCGAACAAGCCAACCCGAACTACTGAATTTTATTAAAAAAAACTTGCAGTACAGAACCAAGTTTAACTGAAATATTTTTCGGTTTGGCAAGTTCGGTTTTTAGATGTAAACCGACGAATATTTTTATTAAATTTGGAAGTACGGTTCAGTTTGATCTGGTATATTAGAAGTCAATTTTGATATTTTTAGGCCGTTAAGTCTGTTAATTAAACTTCTAAATTCCATCTGGTAGTTCTTGCATGTCAACTTTTGCTATTTACTAAATTTTCAAGTCGACAATTCAGCAAGGAATGATGCCAAATTAATCAAAATTTGGCTTTTCTGAAACCTAATTCAAGTTCAGGGTTTTCTTTTTTGAAAATACTGAAGTTCTGTGGTAGTGATGAGATTATCATTAAAATTTAAGGGACAATTAATACTTTTAAGTTTTATCCCAAAGGCTGTACAAAGTTGCGTCCTAAACTATTAATTAAGAGGTTATTCATGATTAAAGCCAGATTACCGATCTACTTGTTGAAAGAAACAGGTGTACTCCCAAATACTGAATGGCACATAGTCTGAGATGATATCATGCCTCCTTGAACGACGGTATTTGCCAGAAACTTTGATGATGGTGAGTAAATTGACACCTTCTTCCTGTGCCATCATACATGATATTGTTTCAAGACCAAAAGAGAAAGATTATATAGAGCTGAAAGTTTTGATAATTGCAAATTCATGCAAAATATAACATGACCAGAAGCTGAATTGATTGAAAGTTCTTAAAAAGTATCCAAAAAAATGCACTAAATTATGAAATACATGCATATGCAAACACATACAGTTACAGCATGCTCACCTACCAATAGAAGTGTGTGCCCATTGTCTTTGAAGAGTCGAAATGTGCAATTTTGCAGCGAGTTTTGCAGACGCTTAGCTTCATATCTACTAGGGAGAATATTATCATTTCCACTACAATAAATAGACCATCATCAAACCTTGACAACTGATAAATATCTACCAATTTTAAGATCACTTCATTGAATAACAAGCAAGTCTCGAGCATTTAAATAATTTTGTGAGCATTGTTTTCGTTAAGGCATAAACTCACAATCCTCCAAGTGGTCATGTGCTTCATAAGAATGCTTTCAACACACATGCAATCATAAAAATATATCAGAAATATCAGAAATTCTCGGAATTTTTATGAAGCTTTAATTTAAGAAATTTAAATAGCCAATAGAAAACATGTTAAGATGTCTATCAGTATTTTTAATAACTGTTCAAGAAAAACACAGATGTGAAAAACATTTTTGAATTTGTTCAGTCCAGGGAAAGATTGTGTAGCATAGTTACTTCTGCCAATTTCACTTTATGGTATTATCAGTCTATATGGATAAGAACAAATGGTGATCATAGTTATGGCATTAAAAGGAGTGAAAAAGTTACAAAACTTTAAATGATCTTGACATTTGTTATACATGTATAATATATGAAGCTCGTATATTTGATTTTGAAAAACACAGATTGAAAGGATTTAATATAAAATTCTGACAACATAATAAAGAATGATTATATTTTGTTTAATTAAGTAGCCTACTGCTTTCTTAAAAAAAATTAAGAAAATTCATGTCCTAACCTCCAAAGACGTTAAGGAAAGTATGATTTTGCTTTTTTGCAACCCTACACATTTTTTATGCAATAAAGAAAAATTAGAATAATGCAAACCGGTCTATCATATCAATTACAATATGCTGATGTGAATGCCTCATAGAAACTCACTAAATAGACAGCTTAACAAGATTCAGTATAATCGTCAAGGAAGAATTGAGAAAAATCACTCAGAACAAAGACTACATACAGACCTAGCAAGCATAAGAACTTCGGCCTTCACGGCATGAAGATGGGAATTGGCATCAGCAGCTGCTGACTTTAGCAGTTTGAACTTCCAAAGAAAAGTTCCAACAGGAATGCTATTGATTATAGCCTTGACAAAAAAAACATAAATTAGTGGTACCCACAAAAATAATATTTGAACAGGTGAAAAGAACTGCAACTATCTGAAAGCCCATTACTAAAAAACAAGAATATAGCCAGTATATATCTTATGTAGTTTTCAAGAAGAAACATTTTACACGTGTCCTACATTCGTAGTATACATTTCCACTTGTTTCAAACTGTGTAAAGATAGAAGTTGTTGGAATGAACTCAAACTCTAAACCAACAGCATAATATCAACTATTTTAGATTGAGTGAAGCATGTAAGCATTAACAACTTACAATAAAGGACCAAAATGCAAAAGCTATTTTCAAACTAAATTTATTATATCAAGCACTAAAGTAAAATTGAAATCCCAAATATAGTCAACTAAGAATGTGGAGTTGCATGGATTATATTCACATATATAACAAATCAGCTATATGAACATTTTTCTGTTATAAATTAGCAATTGGGAGTAGAAAGTTTATCTATCTGAAAGTCAATATCCTTACAGGATAATGTGTCTGAAACTCAATCAGATTGGCTAACAATTGTTCAATTTTATGTATGGGAGGAAGCCTAGATTTGATATTAGCCATTGCCATCTTCAATGGATTACCTGTTATATGATTAGAAAAATTAGTGATAGCAGAGCAATTTGTTCTGTCAATGCAGAAGAAGGTAGATGCATCCACAGCCAAGAGTCAATATAGGATTTTCAAATCTCATGTTATCAGAACTAACTTAACTAAAATCAGATCTTGTAAGAAAATATACGAAACGAGAGTAACATCATAAAGTAACTGAGCACACACCCACAATACTGCTAAGAAGATAGGGAACTGCATCACGCAATCCTTCAGGCAAACCCTCCAAGATAGGAATCAAGAACTGTAACTGTGACCTTTCAAATGATGTACCTAGATTAAAAGCTATGAATGTCAGACTAACTTGTAGAGTACCAATCAGGAAGTCATTACGTATAAATGACTAGCAAGTTAGTGCATATTGAGAAACAGACCTGGATTTATTAATATCACAACAAGGTCAATTTTTGGATTACGGGCAGCCACACTGAGTGCCAGACATCCTCCTATGGATTCCCCCACTAGGTAAATTGGCTTATTAGGAGATAAGTCATGCTGAAATCTCACAGCTTCTTCAACCAATTTCACCAAACCTTTCAAATAATAAACTCCCATTAAATTACAGGTAGAATCATTTTCCTATAGAAGGAGATACATACACTTGAGTACTGGAATAAATAAGGAGTATCACAGAAGCAGAGTTGCCATGAAAAAGTAGATCCCCGACCATCAGAAAAAAAAAATCAAAATATATGGGCATAATTAGTGCACTAAATAAACATAAGTATACCAAAGTGCGTCTAACTTTAAAAAACTCGAGCTTATTTTACAGAAAGACAGTGGGCACAATTTATTGACCTGCACACATGCTCAAAATTGCACAAACTAAAAATCGAATCAATCAATCATCTATGTTGTACCTAATTCTTCAAAATCACCAATTAGTAAGAAAAACTTTAATTTTCAACTTTCAGCTAATTTTCTTGCTGACGATGTTTACACAATATTCACAGATCAATGTTTCCAATTTTATGAGCTTCTTTTGTCGTATAAGCATAAATTTTACATCAACAAAATTTGAAGGAAAATTGCAAAAGCGAAAAACTAACAAGACAAATACCAATAAATTGTTAAAACTAGCCACTAGAAATGAAAAATGACAAATTAGACATGCAAATTATGTAGCTTCCTTATGAAAAATCCTTAACACATAAAGAAAGTACGATTATTAAGGACTTCAAAATGTATACCTTCGAATGGAGTTCGGTCATAAATTGGAATATGGAGGCACTCAAGTTCAAACACCCTACACTTTGCCATAAATTATAACAATGAACGTTAGTTTAATCTATGGAAGTAGCATGAATAGAAAGAATGAGCACTCTTACACAGTTCTTATGACTAGGAAAACAAATGCCCCTGTGAAGACTTAAATCACAATACCAAATTTAAATATTCTTTAGAATAAAACTTGAGCCAAAAAGTGAAAAGTCCATATTTAATTAGGATGTGGAATATGGCTAACAGTGCCAAATTATCAGGGCATGATGATGTTATATATGCAGGCATACACAAATGACTTCCTTCTGCATAAAGAATCAACCAACAGAGCTAATGCAGCTCAAGAGATTTTTAATTTGTTCTAAACTAACTAAAGTATGGGCATGCAGTGTTATGCCAATGTGACTTCTCAAATGCTAAAAAGATTCTGATAAAAAATCAGCAATAAGTTATTCATCAGTTATCTCAGACTAGATGCAAGACTTCCTAACCAAACAATTTAGGACCCAACTTTCGCAAGAACAAGCCAAGAGTTGAATATCCTACCATATGCATAAAACTACATTTATTCTGTGATTAAAAATAAATAACTTACTTTCCAAGAGACTTATGGTGCAAAGTCAGTCCAAACCCAACTCCATCAAGCCCTGCACATCACTCAAAGAAATACAAGAACAAACAAAATAAGTTCTCTAAACATAAAGTTCAAAGTTGAATACATCATATCAAGTAAACATGTCAATCACTTGCTACACAAACTATTGGTAAGAGCTTTCCCTTCTATTATTTCATTTCTCTAAACAACTAACGCCAGCATCAAGTTAAAATTTGTTATTTGTCACAATCAGACAAGAATTACCCGGTAAAAACAACATAACTGGAGAGTTTTTCAAAGATTGCCCACATTCAATAGGGCAAAACCACCGAGGAGGCCCACTATCAGGCATTATTATTTCCCTGGCTGCTAGAAGATAATCCTTCACTGTCTTGGTTCCATAACCATCATCCCACATCGCTTCCAAATCTTTTGAAATAGCATCTTTTATCCAGTTCCTCTCTACTCTAGGTTTTAATCTCCTAATTCCTAGATCAATCACAACTTTGTCCTCCTCTTGCTCTCTAGTGGCCCTAGTAATAAAAATTGCATTCTTCTCTTGTTGTCTAGCGAAAGACGTTTCATGTTCTCTAATTGAATCAAATGGCACAGTGGAATCCCTACCACCTAAACTCTGAGCTCTCACGTGAAACTGCAGCTTATTTTTTGAATAAGTAAGAGTATAAGGAGACGACATGAAAGGAACAGTTGATGCCATAGTTCATAGAGACGATGGCAGAAGCCTAAACCTTTTATAATTAGCTTAAAGATTAACTTCAAACTGTTTTCAGTAATCAGAAATTTTTCAGCCTTGAAATACTGTAACGAGTTGAAACTAGCAATTGGGAAGAACATAACAGAGCCAGAAACCTACACAAGTTGTAACAAAATTCCTTGGGTCACCATCGAACTACTCAGTACTTGTTTCAAACACCCAGCAAAATTAGGACCCTATAGACTTGAACTACTATCTGAACCCTCGATTGAACAATTATAATTACATTTGGAACAGAAAGAAATAGACAAAATTTCAAAAAATAGAATAACTTCAAAGAGAAATATATAGTCAATAGACACAAAAACTTGATCCTTGAACAACTCCAACTGAGATAAACACATACTTTTCATGATTTCTTGCTTGTAATATTGAACAAATAATGACCAAAAACATGAAAATATGAAGCAAACCAAAACACGTAATTCTAAAGAAATGATGTGCGACAACAAAGAGCCAGAAAGAATTTCTTATTTACAACGAATCAAAAAAACAACAAATACCGGAATACCAAACAATTTAACTAACCTGTGATACGGAAAATCCGTAATCCTATTTATCACATGTATTCAGGCCATGGCTGAATCATGGTCGGTCCCAAATTCTGAATCGCTTCCAAACTTCCTTCGATTTAGAATCGTTAGAAGTAGATGCTTCCATCCTATTGCAGAAACACGACATTTATCAGTGACGGTACTGTTTTCTTGATAACTAGGGTTGGAAAAGTGGGTTTGTAACCAAAAAGCTCATTCTATTTGAATGATATAACGGATCTTTTCTCCTTCCTCTTTATTTTTATTCTACATTTTCTCTCTCATCCTGAATAACGTGGATAACAACTAAATTAAATGTAACATTTTATTTATCGGTAATTCTGTATTGACATCAACTTGTTTGACACCCATTTACATTTTATGATCTTCACTATTCATCTTTGGGTAGTTAGATCTCTATCGTAAGATGAAAATAAGATGAATGGTGGAGATTGCATAATATGAACGGGTGTCAAATAACTGGTATCAATATAGAAATATTGTTTATTTAAATGGTTATAAAATTTTAATAGTAATTTAAATATTTGTTGATTTATTTTCTTAAAGTATAAATATGTTATATTAGCTCAGACAGTCCAAAAAACCGTCGGCCAGTTCAACACGAAAATAAAAATAGCAATATATTTCGACATTATCTGTTTGTTTGTAGGAAAATATTATGTTGAAAAACATTTTTTGGCATTTGTTTGACATGGAAAATAATTGTGCAAGTTAACATGAAAATGTATTGTAAATTAAGGAAAATGTTTTCTCATAAATAAGATGGGAAAACATTTTCACTTACTTTTTTACCTCACCTCATCCACCATTATCAATACTACTTCTTCCACTTATATCAACACATCTACCATTTCCTCCATCCCACTATTGACACCATCGCCACCACCACCACCTTCTCAACCCCGTTACCGCCACCACCATCACCACATCTCCACCATGCCAATACCAACACCATCTCCACCCGGATAACATCATTTCCTCCACCATTACCCACACCAACACATCCATCACTTCCTCTAGCCCGCTATTGTCACCGTCACTACCACCTCCACCCAAACACCAACACTTCCTTCACCATCCGATCAATACATCCACCACTCTCCCCACCCCGTTATCGCCACCATCACCTCCTCCACCGCTACCCGCTATAGTCACCACAACCACCACATCACCACCCTGCCACTACCACTTCCTCCACTGTCACCACCACATTACCTCTTCCATCTGCATTTGTTATTCTATTAAAATATAATTAATATTTTGATATAAATTGCCATATAATTATTATTAATTTATATTTTACAATATAAAAGTTAAAATATGATATATATATATATATATATATATATATATATATATGTAAGTTTGGAAAATATTTTTCAAAAATGTAACAAATATCAGAAAATATTTTACAGTGATGTAACCAAACATATAAATATAATCTATTTTCCTTCATGACATTTTCTCTTGTATAACATTTTCCCTTATACATTATTTACCTACAAACAAACGGGGCCTACATAAATTTTAAAATTTTCCCCAAATAAACTTGATATATATAACAAAACAATATAAAGAAATGATTTTAATAATCTGATCCATCTAGTAAGAAAGCATCAAATTTGCATTGACTTAGGTAAATATATAAATTAAATCTACTTATATCCTGAAAAAAATCTAGTTAAGTTATGAAACCCATATAATAAATCAGAACAAAATTTTGAAGCAACCATCTAAGTATTGATTATTCAATATCAAAATACGTAAATTCAAATTTAACATATTTAATTAGTATCAAAGTTGGTACAAAATTCACAAAACAACAAGTTAAGAAAAAAAAAATAGAAAAACAAGGACAAGAATTAATGATTTAGAGAAACTGCAGATAAAAAATATAGTGAACAAGAAAAAAGGTAAATATTAGTTACAACAAAATTGAATGGAAAAGCCCAAAAAGAAAGCAAATAAGCTAAATTTAAGAAAAAACAACAAAAATATGATGCATTATTTACTTATGAATTACTTATGAATTAGTATAAAAAAATTTAACAATATAAATTTTTATATAATAAAATTAAAAATTTATGTAGCAACATTTTTATGGGTTTTAGAAACACTTTTAAGGCTTTGGCAACACTTTTTTAGGTTTTGACGACAATTTATTAGTTTTTTGCAACACTTCCTGAGATTTTGGCAACACTTTCCACCATAACCGCTCGATTATATAAAATCGTGGCGGTGCTACAAAAAACCTGGCCTAAGCGGCCACCTTGATCATCTTTTAAAACAGAGATGAATATGAAACTTAATTTGCTATTTACCTCCATTTTCTCTTTACACCGCCTTTGAAAATGTCAAAATTACCCATTTGTTCCATGATAAGAGGCTATGTTTTGGCATATGCCTCAGGCTCGAGTTATGGTTGAAGGTTCGCTTCTGAACCGAGCACCCGTGATATGGTGATGGTCCGCCTCGAAGTACCTCCTATTGTGAGCTCGCACGCCTCAACATTCCGCCTCAATGTTGAGGCGGCGTCCACTAAGCTGGCAGAAGTCAAACGAGTAACCACCAAATCCCTAAAAATGCAGGGTGGATAAGGCTTGGACCAATTCCTCCTTGATTTTAGGGATCATTATCCCATTTCAAATCCTCCAACTACCACGATTTGGGAAATCATCAGAAGCCTATAAATACCAGGAGAGTTACCATCATTCAAGGTTAATTTTTACTGAACTAATATACATACGCTAATTCTCAATACATTATTCACACAAACAAAGCTCTCTATATTCACTTAGGCATCGGAGGCTCCCCCAAGGACAAAGCCCCGACCCTTTTTAATAACTTTTTGTATTGTAGGATTAATCTCGTACGAGTGTTTCTACATTTCTGAAGTTCACGAACACTTAGGTTAAATCCATTTTCGGGAACTTTCAGTGGTGCGATGAGCGTGGACTAAACTTACTTGCCCCGATGAGAATTTTAGTTCGTAACACATCTTCAAACAACCCGTTAAGTATTCTATTTCGCATATTAATTTTTTTTATCAAAATCGTTCCATTTGTTATCGGTTTACTCAAATTAAACCCGATTGCAAAGACTACCGTATTTTCTCTCTTGTAGTGCAGGAATACCATCACAAAATGGCGAAAATCAACGACGACCAACACTGGAGCAATCCAAAGTAGCCTCAACGGACTCACGGAAGCCGGAGCACTAACCCCAACACCCCCGCATGACACTATTCCGCCCAGTGCTGTGGAACAGATGTTACAGATCTTTAGGGAATACAATATTCCCCCCGAACAATGGAAAGTCACCAAAACTGGCTTCGTGGAGTCGTACAACGTTGAGGCGGCTACCTTGCAAGGAATCCCAGACGACGGTCCAAATCGTCAGAACCTGGCCAAAGAACTATTTCCACCTCACGAGCGTCGGGTCGCACGTTACAGCCCCCATGGTCGCGGCCCCATAGGTGACGATGGTCATCCCGTAACCTAGCATCACCTCGAACCTGGCTATGCAGGCTCAAATGCTGGCAATGCTCCAAGCTTTCGATACGCTAAGTGGTAACCCTTACTTCCCAGCAGGGGCACCAACGCCTTTGATGGGAATGCAGATGCCCTACACTATTAGAACCACTCTGCCATCATGGATGAACTTGTACGCCCAAGCTCCAAGAGTTTTGCTACAGCCACCCTCTGGATCTGAGCTGACTGACAACGCCAACAAAGGAGACAGTGACATGGAGATTGACCCCAAGCTACGAGGGAACCTGAAGAAGATGTTTAAAGATCTAGCGGTGCCTTACTAGGAATCTCTAGTAGAAAAAGGCTCTCCCCCTTCAACAAAAAGATCCTAAGGGTCCAATTGAACCCTTATTTCATCGCCTCGGTCTTCGCAAAGTTATATGATGACCGAGACGACCCCATAGTACATGTGAGGCATTACATAAACTGGATGGGAATGATGTACACCCTGGAAGCTTACATATACAGGTACTTCGAACAAACGCTAAACGGGTTGGCAGCCTATTGGTTCCACAAGCTAAAGCCCAACTCCATTAGCTCTTGAGACCAGTTGAGCAAAGTCTTCTGTAAGCAATTTCTCGATTCAACCCCCACCTCATATGTGAGCCGGTAACTTCAAAAAGTCATTCATGAGCTAGTTGAGTCGCTCAAATCTTACATCTATCGATTCAACGAAGTCTGCATCAGTATAAAAGACCTCGACTTCAGCACCGCCAAGGAAGCCCTCATTAGAGAAACAAGAAATGATAGGCTTCGAACAGAGATCATCACGAGATGACCAAGGGATACAACTCAAATGATAGCCATGGCAAAGAGCATGATCGAAGTGGATGAAATGAATAGGTCCAGGAAGAGTAAAGGAGAAGAAAGGTACCACGATCGGGGAGACGAGCGACTAGCTAGGATACCCTCTAATCCTTATAAAAGGGATGTTCCGCTAGCCAACACACTAGCTTTGAATGCCTAACTCAGCCAAATCCTAAGAGTGATAAAGAAAACCAACGAGGAGAGGAACATGAGGTTCCCTAAAGTGCCGGAGGCCAGATGGTGGGCCTAAACCCAAACAGCTACTGTGAGTTTCATCGAGCTAAAGGACACCATACAAATGACTGCCGGATACTAGCAGACAAGGTACATGCCCTTATTCGAGCCGGGAAGTTCAATAGTTTATAAAGGGAATAACAAGAGAAGAGAGTAGGGATGCCCCTAAACCATCTCAGCCCGGGGATAGTAAGGTACAAATAGCTAAAGTAACAATAATGGTAATTACAAGAGGCCCAAAATTCGAGCCACCATCCAAGAAGCCCATGGTGGTAGATCTAACAAGGCGAGACACAGACCTGTTCAAAGCTTGCCAAAGACACTCTTTGGTAGAGAAGCCTCACGCGAATCCCTTGGTCATTGAATCGCTAACCAAGGGTTACATAGTGAAAAGGGTTCTGATTGACACTAGGAGCTCAGTCAATTTGATCACCAATTCAATACTAAAATGGCTGATGTCCACAACACTAGAATTTAGCCAGGGGGAAACCCATTAGTAGGAATTGGAGGTCAGTTCATCCCATCAACAGGACAAGTCTCCTTGGAGGTAGAAGTAGGAGACAAGGACATAACCTGGAGAGGGGAGGTTGATTTTATCATCATCGACATCAGAGTCGGCTACAACATGATATTGGGATGAATATTCATAGTCGAGTCAAGAGCCATAATCTACATGGAATACTTGATCCTCTAGTCCTAACCAAGAAAGGAATAACGATAGCAGCGGGCGATCTACAAGTAGCTAAGGAAGCTTATGTGGTATCCATTCAAATAGTGACATTCTCTTTCGAGATGGAGGATCGCGAGAGGGCAGACCGGTGGGAGACTTGGAAATCTTGATCACAATAGAAGGCAAAGGCAAGCTTGGGGCTAACTAGGAAGGACCATATAAGGTGATAGATGTTCTGGGCCAAGCGACATACCGACTCAACAACATCAACTGCAAAACTCTACCAAGAACATGGGATGTCTCAAACTTGAGACCATACTATAAGATAACAAACAGATATAGAAATAGGCGTTCGCACTCTTTTCCTCCCCTTGGATTTTTTCCCACTAAGTTTTTTCCTCAGGAAGGTTTTTAACGAGGCGGCATCCCTAAGACCTACACCAGCTAATACAACATCGGATTGTACTTATTTGTAAACTATTCAAAGTACAAATCAATAAAAGAATTCATGGTTGTTTCTTCTCTTTATATCTTTTTGCAAGTGGCATTACAAAAGTCTCAGACGACTATAACATTCTAAAGCTATGTTAACAAGCCTTAGATCATTTCGAGACGGATGAAAATATTTCTATCTAAGAAAGTAAATCATGATATATCGTATCACAAATTAAACCTTAGACAAGTCTAATTAAAATTCCCTCGAGGGGACTTATTCCATCAAAAATTTAAACCTTAGATTTTATCTAAGTAAAAATCCTTCGAGATGGCACATTCCATCACAAATTATACCTAAGATAAATCTCTAAGTAAAATTTCCTCGAGGCAGCACATTCCATCACAAATTAAAACTTAGATAAATCTCTAAGTAAAATTCCCTCGAGGTGGTACATTCCATCAAAAAATTAAACCTTTGATTTTATCTAAGTAAATTCCCTTGAAGCGAGACATATATAAACCTTGGATTTAATCTAAGTAAATTCCCTCGAGGCAGGACATTATGATAAACCTTATATTTTATCTAATTAAATTCCCTCGAAGTGGGTCATATATAAATCTTGGAATTGATCTAAGAAAATTCCCTCAAGGTGTTACATTATATAAACCTTGGATTTGATCTAAGTAAATTCCCTCGAGGCGGGACATTATGATAAACCTTTGATTTTATCTAAGTAAATTTCTCGAAGCGGGACATATATAAACCTTGGATTTAATCTAAGAAAATTCCCTCGAGGCGGCACATCATGATAAACCTTTGATTTTACCTAAGTAAATTCCCTCGAAGCGGGACATATATAAACCTTGGATTTAATCGAAGTAAATTCCCTCAAGGCGGCACATTATGATAAACATTTGATTTTATCAAAGTAAATTCCCTCGAAAAGTAAATTCCCTCGAAGAGGGACATATATAAACCTTATATTTAATCTAAGTAAATTCCCTCGAGGCGGGACATTATGATAAACCTTTGATTTTATCTAAGTAAATTCAATGACATTATATAAACCTTAGGTTTCGTCTAAGTAAATTCCACTTAAGGTGGATAAATCACAACACGCAAGATAAATGATGAAAAAAAAGCAAACATTGAGACGAAGCAAAGTAATTATCTCATTAATTAAAAGTTTGGTTACAAAAGATTGACAGAAAAGCTAAAAGTTCAAAGCCTATTCTAAGATTGATTTTCTCTGCCCGGGAGAGTTTGGGCTTCTCAACCATTCGCTTGCTCAGGAGGACTATTGGGAACCTCCTCAAAAGTGGGAAAGGGTACGTTCTCAACCATGGCATCCTCCAGCTCCGGCCAATGATTGTGAACTGCTTGGATGAGGCAGGACCCAAACGTTCTAGCCATCTTCACCATCTTACCCACAACATCATCCAACTCAACGTCCCTTTCCTACACTTCTTTCCTGAGGGCCTCAATCTCCCCCTGAGCCACTGTCAATTCCCCTTGAGCGTAAGAAATATCCTTCTCCAAACTGGTATTGCATTGGAGAACCTGATCATGAGCCTCACGGAGCACCTCCAGCTCCCGCTCTGCCTCCTTCTGCTTCGAGGCCGCCTCAAGTGCCTCGCTTACAACCTTCACCGCCTCAGCCTCCCTTTGCTTGGCATCGTGATCTCCTTCCTCACCGCCTAAAGATCAGCCCTCGCCACTTGGAGCTCATCCTTCACCTTGGCATGGTTAGAAGACCTCCGATACATCTCCACACATCGAGACATGACCTATAACATTCATAAAATGGTCATCGGATAGAAATAACTTAAACAAAAATAAAAGGAGAAGTGGAGATACTTACGTCAGAAAGTTGGTCCACTATTGTCCTAGTGATACAGGTACTTGATTCCTCCTTATAGGCCTCTCTCTCATGAGGTAGCGGAAGAACCTGGCGAATCTCAAGTTGTACCTGGGGACTGGTTATCCTGCCTTGAGGACCAGCCAGCTCTAAGAAGTTCTCTTTGAAGCGGGCGGTTGGAGAGACCACATCACTGGGAGTTGAGGTGACCGGTGTGGCTGGGCGCTGGCTCGAACATGGCACCTCCCGACTCCACATAGAAGGAAAAGTATTAGGAAAACTATCAACATATAAATAAGGTGTTTTGAAGGTTTACCTCTCACACCCTCTTAGGAGTCGTCTCAGCTGGGATGGCGACAGTCTCCCCTATCGGGACCTCTTCCCGTGCCCTCCTTCGGTTTCTAAACTTTTTAGGCGGGACCACATTTGAGACTTCATCTTGTGTCAGATTTATCTTCTCTGCCCCATTCCTATGGTTTTCCTGCAGAAGGTCCTTGGTACCTTTAGCTAAATGTTTGTTAAGAGAAGCGTTCAGAAGAGACGATGACATCCTGAACAAATAAGTAACAAGAAAGTAAGCTTAACAGGAATGTCGATTACACCATCATGATACATAAAGTTTGTGATATCCCATTCGATAACTGGTGTGTTATTTAAATAAGCTCAAGTGATGGTCGACAGAGACCATCGCTCCTGTTCCAGTTGGTAAAATATCTCAACTTGAGGATCCAGCCCTAGTCCTCTCAAGGATAACACCTCAGGAATGTCTTTCCTCCATTGGGTCAGGAAGAGTGGATATACCGGGTCCACTTTAATGTAAAAATAAAATTGCTTAAAATTGCAGACCAATTGCCACCAGTCCGAGAATAAGTAGAAATCATCCCTACTGCTAAAGTAAAGGTGGTCTTCAAATGACTTCCGCCTCACTGATGCCAGCCGATGGAAGAAGATGGAGTCGAAGTTGAGCCCAAGACCGCGGTAAATTTAGTAATGGCTCACTATATCAGATTAACAGTTGGGGTGTATCTGAGCCGGACACACCCTAATCAGCAAGGAGCCTTGCGATCCCCTCAAGCAATGGATAGGTGAATCCAGCCCAAACTTGCTCCATATAGATGAAGAAATAGCCCTTCGAAGGAGTGTGAACTCACTCATACTGAGCCGGTAGCAAGCATGGCTTACCTATCAGCCACTATACACCTACACCTCGAAACAGATGTCCACTTCATGAGAAATGGACACCATATTTTCTATTCGAGGTGTGGGGCCCCTTACACTGCTCTTTCTTGCCCGCCGAGGAGCTTACGCCACCTATCCTCGTGCCCTCCTCGAAGAACTCTGAGGGTGCGAAGTCCCAGCCTCCTGATCAGGGTCGGCCTCTTCTGTTGAGCCGTCACCCCCCTCATGTTCATCCATGACTCTAATTAATGAGTCATATGCTAAGGGTCATTATTGAGGAGGAGGTTGTTGGTCAATCATTTTTCTACACGCCCTTCATTTAGTCCTAATAAAGGAACGTTGGTTAGATATATCGATGGTTACTGGCTGGGCTAAAAGATGATCCCATTCTAAATTAAGCGTCGTCAGGTGGTTAAAGGCCCTAGCAAAGGCAGTGTCACCACTAGAACTACTAGAAGAGCTCATCTTAGATAAACAACGAAATGTCAAACCATGCCTCAAAATTGGAACTGTCCCGGGGAAGTCTGTCTCAATAAGAAGGCCTTCCACATAAAATTCGGGCCAGCCTAGAGCATAGGCCTGGCGTAGCCTCTAAACACTAAAGTGTGGCCTGATCTCTAAAAATACCTACTTTTGATCCTCACTGGTAATGGTGTTGAATCAACAAGGAAAAGATGGGAAAACGTTTGGAAAAGGGTTTTCAGGTAGCGTTCCCCATTCCCTTAGGGATAAAAAACAACAAAAAATCATAAGTTTTTGAGAAACATGGCAAGTTTATCAACGGTAAAACTCATCAGCGTGAGAGAGAAAAATATAAGTATTTAATAAAAAATACACAAAGATAGAAACATATTGTGATTAATTAGCCTATTGAAATACGAAAAGGGAAAAAGTAAAAAATAAGGTACTCACTTGCGATGGGAACTAAAAGAGGAACTTGGTCATAATCTGGGATGAAATCGTCGCCGGAACAAAGCTGGTAGATATCCTTGTCAAAAGCACCATCGCCAGAATAAAGCAGAGATAAGAGATTGGGAGAAGTAAATTTTAAAATAGTAAAAAAGGTGCCATTTATAGGGGTTTTGAATTTGAAGAGACATGGATGGTTCTAGAAAGACATGTAGTTCTATCTGAGAGGACGATGCGCTTTATGAAGCATTCCAACTGCTGGCAGCAGAATCACAAATGCTAAGTGATTTTTGAGCCGGCGTCACCATTAAGATGGCATAAGCTTTAAAAAGCTTCCCCAACTTGTGGGGGGACTTCTGATAAGAGACTATGTTTTGGTATATGCCTCAGGCTTGAGTTATGGTTGAAGGTCCGCTTCTGAACTGAGCACCCGTGAGTTGTGAGCTCATACGCCGCAACATTCCACCTCAATATTGAGGCGACGTCCACTAAGCTAGCAGAAGTTAAATGAGTAATCATCAAATCCCTAGAAATGCGGGGTGGATAAGGCTTGGACCAATTCCTCCTTGATTTTAGGGATCATTATCCCATTTCAAATCCTCCAACTACCATGATTTGGGAAATCATCAAAAGCCTATAAATACCAGGAGAGCTGCCATCATTCAAGGTTAATTTTTACTGAACTAATATACATACGCTAATTCTCAATACATTATTCACACAAACAAAGCTCTCCATATTCATTGACTTAGGCATCGGAGGCTCCCTCGCGGATAAAGCCCCGACCCTTTTTAATCTCTTGTTGTATTGTAAGATTAATCTCGTACGATCGTTTCTACATTTCTAAAGTTCATGAAAACTCAGGTTAAATCCATTTTCGTGAACTTTCATTCCGTTTAAAAAAACAAATCACGCCTAGACAATAAGATAATTAAGAAGTCACTGAGTTCATAATTTAATTTAGCATACAAAGTTAATGGCCTATACGCTTGCGAAGAAATGCTTTAGCTATTGGTTAGGCATTTTTCTTAAGAATAACAAGGTAAATGTGCAAGGATTAGACGTTAGTTCATGCACTATTGGCTTGACGTTTTCAAAAAATGCCATGTCATTGGTGCAGGCTGTGTCCCCTTCCATATCTCACGTTCAAATATTGATAAGTGTTAATTATTTTTACTTTTTTCTTTACTTTCAATTTTTCTTTCCCACTAACGTATTTCTCTTACCTACATATCAATATCTAAATAGAGTATATGGAAGAGGACACACAATCCGGGGCATCATAATTTTTTCTCATTAGATGCTAACATCCACCCAATGGTGTGCCATTGATTTTGAACTCTCATGATTAAGAAATTATGACTTTTCACAAAGGTCTGTAACTAATTTTCAAACATAATATAATTAAAAAGGGAAAAATCTTCTCGAAAAAGGAATTTAATGTCTGCTAGGGTTTCGAACCCTAACCCTAACTTGCTAGGTAAGATTTTCTCACCGGCGACGTCTCCAAGGCCAAGAGAGGAGGGGATCCGGAGCTCTATCCAAACCGGAATTGATGACCTGATGGAGGAGGTGACGGATGACCCTAATAGAGACTCACCGCACAAGGTTTCGTTTAAGGATTCTCTTTTGAATTCGCATCATGGAGGGGGCCTAGTGATAATGAAGTTGATTTCCTGCTTGAGGAGTAAGATGTTTGTGTTGATTCTCAGGCCAAGATTACTTCTATCTCGTTCTCTGATAGAATCCATAACCTAATGGCTGAGAATATGAAATTAACAGTTTTCGTTAGACTCTTGGGGAAATCCTAAGAAGCACGAAAACTCCTAAATACTAACATTTCCCCGTTTCCGTTTCCACCTCGCAAACCTAAATTCACGTTATATTTGATGTTTTCGGTAAGCGTTTCTACAAAATGGAAATGTTTCCATTCCCGTTTCTGTGCTACCTAGGGGAAATCTATTGGATTTCGAACACTTAATGCCCAACTCATGCAAATGTGGAGGCTCAGTGGTGTCTTCTCCATGGCTGATGTAGGTAATAACTGTTTTATGATCAAGTTTTGTTGCAATGAGGATTATCAGAAGGTGGTTTTGGGTGGCCCTTGGATGATTTTTTGTCACTATTTTGGCTGTCCATCCATGGAACCTGGAGTTTAACCCTACGAACTCGAAGGTGGAATCCATTGTAGCGTGGATCAGGCTCCTAGGATTATGGTGCACTTTTATGTTCCAAGTATTCTGAAGGCAATCAAGAGCATGAATGGGGAGGTGGTGAAAGTGGTTAAATACACTGAAACAGGCATATAAGGGCGGTATGCTAGGATGGCTGTTAACGTTGACTTGAGGAAACCGTTGGTTTCGAAGATCGAGATTGAGGGAAGAGTGCAACTTGTGGAATATGAGAGCCTTCCTTTGATTTGCTTTCATTGTGGCATGTATGGGCATATAAGAGAGACGTGTGAGATGTTGAAAAGAAGCATGGGGGAGGGAGAAACACTTCATTCGATCCAGGATGGGAACAAGAATGGAGAAGAGTCATTCGGAATTAGAATGCAAGTAGAACGTCACAACAATAAGAGATTGATTATGGAGAAGTGCAAGGGGAATAATGCCAATGTTGGTGGGTAGAGTGTGCTCAGAAAGGCTATTGAAGGGATGGGGGGATCTCGCTTTCAAGTTTTGAATGAATCCGGATTGGAGGAGGCTTATCGAGAGGGTAATGTGACCCACAAGTTGGAGGATAAAGCGGCCATAGAGGTTTTGATGGAGGAGGAGAGTAACGTGGATACATCAGTTGATGTGGTAAAGGAAATGGGGGTGAGGAGTAATCCTTTGTTTGCATGAAGTTGCATGGGGACAAAGAAGGCAGGGTTAAAGTTAATGTTATTAATAAGTTGTTTATGGAGGATGCATGTATGGATGTGTATGGGGATTCTATCATCAAGGAGGGGGAGTTGAAAGCGAGATTGGACTTAGGGTAGCAGGTGAGGGGACTTGATTGTGAAAGAAGGATAGAAGCAGAAGACGGAAATAAAGAAAACCACATGCCGATCAACCTCACCACCTCCAAGGCATTAGGCCTCAAGATCGACACCACTCAATTGCCCCTTTGAATCCAAACTGGACCAAGTCACTACAATCGCGATATGCGATATCCAACGAAAGCATGGTAATGGAGAAGAAGCTCAAGGAGAAATTAGGGGTTATTGTTGCAAAGCAAGGCAAGAACTTGAAATTGAGCAAAAATAAACTGAAGATGATTTTGGCGGAAGAAGGGCAATCTACCGACTGAGACCAAGGAAGGGGTGAGTGGAGCTCTTTTACCCACTGAACTAAACGAGACCTAATCGGGTACTCAGGTGGCTTGTATCCCGCTCCAATTTCCTTTTTCTTTATAGATTTGAATGTGATAGTCTGGAATATTCAAGGTTCGTGTAATTTGGTACGCATCTTGAAGGAAATTAATGCTAGATATAAACTGAATATATTGATTTTATTGGAACCTCGGGTTAGTGGGAATACGGCTAACCACATCATTAGCAAGCTAAGGTTCACTAATTAGCATAGGGTGGAAGTCGTGGGGTTTGCTGGGGGTATTTGGGTTCTATGGCAAGACTCAATCATGGTGGAAATTGTTGAAAATAACTCTCAATTTATTCACATGTTGGTTAAGTGTGATGGCTGAGAGGTTGGTTTCTTCACGGCGGTATATGGGAGTCCGCATCTTCTTAACCGAAGGACTTGGTGGGTTAACTTGAGAAGGATGGCGAGAAACATAAATGGGAGTTGGCTGATTGCAGGAGATTTTAACCCTCTCTTGTCGGATATAGAGCATAGAGGTGGCAGGTCCCGACGTTCTCATGTGTGTGGAGATTTTGTGGATTTTGTCCGGAATCATGACCTTGTTGATCTCGGTTTCATAGGACCAAAGTTTACGTGGAAGAGGGGCCTTTTGTTTGAGCTGCTGGACCGTGCATTGGGGAATGGATCTTGGCTGATAGAATTTGAGGATACGGTGGTCAGACACCTTCCGAGAGCGGGATCGGACCACTTCCCCTTACTGATCTCGCTTTGGGGGTCAAGGAGGAACTTGAGGATGCAGAAATCTTTCCAGTTTTTTAAATGTTGGATGGGGCATGAGAACCTTAATGAGACGGTCTTGAAAGCTTGGAAAGAGAATGTGGGAGTGATCGATAATTTAAAAAATATGGCGTCTGTTCTCAGGAGATGGAATACAGATGTCTTTGGCAATATTTTTTACAAAAAGCGGAAACTTGAGAATCGCATTTTGGGAGTCCAGCACTCTTTGTCTACAAACCATTCAGTTTTCATGAGAAATTTGGAGAAAGATCTCTTGGCCAATTATGAGATTATTTTATCTCAGGAAGAGGAGTTCTGGAAATAAAAGGCTCTCAACGAATGGATGGTTTAGGGTGATAGGAACACAAAATTTTTCCATAATTCAGTGAAGAACCGCCTTAGGAAAAACAAAATTCTTTGCATTATGCTTGAGGATGGTTTATGTGCAGATGATGATAGATTGTGTAGGGAGGCAGTGGATTTCTTTAAGGTTCTTTTCTTGACTAGAAATGAGCAGTGAAGGGGAATGGAGACGAAGAATTCCTGGATAGATATTTCCCGAGGTGCTTTTCCCTTGATTTCGCAATCGGTTAAGGATAACTTAGGGGTGGAAGTGGGAACTGAGGAAGTCCGAGCTGCACTATTTGATATGCAACCGTGGAAGGCGACAAGACATGACGGGTTTCAGGTTGGTTTTTACCAATGTTTATGGGCTGATATTGATCAAGTCTATGAATTTGTTAGAAAATGCTTTAGAGGGGAAGTGATTGACGAGTGGGTTAGCTGAGTTGTCATCGTGCTTATTCTGAAAAAAGGATAACTCGTAGAGATTCTCAAAGTTCAGGCCCATTAGCTTAAGCACGGTGCTTTATAAAGTAGTAACAAAGGTAATTGTGAACCGCTTGAAGAAAGTCATGCCGTTGATTGTCCTTCCGAATCAATCTAGCTTTGTTCCGGGGAGACACATAACGGATAACATACTGATTACCCAAGAGATCATGCACTATATGAAGACCAGGAAAGGCCAAGTTGGTTGGATGGCTATGAAAATTGATTTGGAAAAGGCCTATGATAGAATTGAATGGTGTTTCATTGAGGATACTCTCATAGCGGCTGGTCTCCCGACGAATCTTATTAGAGTCATAATGAATTGTTTGACTTCCTCATCAATGCAGATTATGTAGAATGGGTCACCTACGGAGGTGTTTAAAGCAAGTAGAGGTGTGCGGCATGGGGACCTCATGTGCCCGTACCTTTTTATCCTCTGTATGGAAAGTCTCAAGCATGGAATCATGCTATCTATGGAGAGGGGCTGTGTAAGTCGATTGTGCTTAACCGTGGGGGACCTTCCTTATCACACTTGTTCTTTGCTGATGACATGCTCCTCTTTGGCGAAGCTAGTAGAAGCCAAATTACGCATGTGAGAGAAGTTCTAGATGGTTTTGTGCCTATTCAGGTGCAAAGGTGAGATTGGAGAAATCGAGTATTGTGTTCTCCTCTAATGTCTCGAATTCTATGGGGAAGGAGATTGCAGATTACATTGGGTTTCAGGTTGCCAACTCACTTGGCTCGTACCTTGGTATTCCTTTTTTGGAGGGATGAGTGGAGAGTTGTAAGTTCTCGGGGTTGATCGAAAAAGTTTCCTCACGGCATAATAACTATAATGCCCGTATTTTATCGCTAGTTGGCCGAATTACTCTTGTTAAACCGGTTCTTTGTTCCATGTTGTATTACACCATGCAAACGGTGAAGCTTCCAGAATCAACTTATGGGTGGATTGAAGGAATAATTAGGAAATTTCTATGGGGTAGATCAGAGGAAAAGCCTAAAATCCATCTTGTCAATTAGGATGAAGTGTGTAAGCCACTATATGACGGAGGGCTGGGAATCAAAAAGCAGAGGATCATGAATTCAACCTTCCTAATGAAGCTTGGATTTACTTTGCTTTCTAAGATAGACTCATTGTGGGTGAGGACCTTTTTGGGAAAATATAAATACAGTGACTTTACGAGGGCGGAGATCCGACCGGGGAGGCAGGTTTCAAAAACTTGGGAGCTTTGGTTCAAGTTCAGGATGAAGTTTTGATTGGTACTAAGTAGAGTATAGGGTCGGGAGTGGGAGTCAGTTTCTGGATGGAATCGTGGGCTGGCGATCTTGGGCCGCTAAATCTACTTGCTTCCTCCACTATTTCTAAGGAAGAGACCCCTCTAAAAGTGAGGGATATGGTTAACAAGAATGGGGAATGGAAGTGGGACCTTTTCAAGGATAAGTTGCCCGAGTAGGTCATGATGTGTGTTGTGGATTGTAGGGTTTCGGTTGATGGAGGAGATGAGGATAGCTGCTTCTAGAATGGCATATGGATGGGAACATTCTCGGTGAAATCTGCCTATCCTTAGCTTATGGAGGGGACTGAGGGTTCTTCAAGCACGGATTGGAAGGTGATTTGGAAGTGGAGGGGTCTTAAGCGGATTAAATCATTTCTTTGGCTATGTTTCAAACGCAGGCTGCTGACTAATGAGGAGAGGGGAAGACGCCATCTCACCGACGCGTCCTTGTGTGGTAGATGTTGCGGAGAGGCTGAGAATAACCATCATATCTTTAAGAGTTGCCCTTCGACTTTGGAGATGTGGACTAAGTTAGTTGGAAGGGAGAATATATCATCCTTCCTTAGAGGGGATTTGAACTCCTGGTTGATTGAGAATCTATGGGTCAAAAGCAAGTATAGATTCGAGAACTGGGGGTTGGTCTTCGGCATGATCTGCTGGTTATTGTAGCGGAGGAGAAATCTGTTTGTGTTTGAAGGGGAGGAGCTCGCGACTGATTCGCTTATTGCGATTGCGGCATGAAATGTGAAAGGTTTTGATAAAGCTGTGACAAGAGAGGGCAATGGGGTGTCTCAGGACTAAAAATGGATTGGCTGGACTACTCCTCCTACAAATTGGCTAAAGTTAAATTGTGATGGCTTGGTGATTGGTGCAGATTATAGAGCTTCCTCGGGTGGAGTGCTTCGGGACATGAATGGCAAATGGGTGAAGGGTTATGCAAGGAATATAGGATGTTGCTCCATCGCCATGGTATAGCTTTGGGGAGCATTTGACGGTTTTCGAGTTGCTTGGGAGTTGGGGACTAGGAAGCTTATCTTAGAAATGGATAGTAAGTATGTATTTGATGAACTTCAGAAAGAGGGATATGGTCCAAACGTGAACTTGAGTTTGCTGCTCGAAATTAAGAGACTTCTTAATAGAGATTGGATGGTGGAGGTTACTCATATCTACAGGGAAGCAAATAAGTGTGCGGATGCTCTAGCCATTCAAGGGGCAACCCTTCCTATTAGAAGTATGGTTATAGTCGAACCCACCCCTAAGATCCGAGACATCATTCGCCAAGACGTCATGAGGGCTTCTTGCCCGAGGCTTGTTCCTTTGTAGTTTCTGTGTTTTTCTCTTTTTTACCAAAAAAAATATATAATTAAAAAGGGGAGGCTTTTAGAAACATTAATTATTTATCTAAACTTAAAATTGGTGTATAATTTTTTGTACGGTACTTGTATAAAAAGAGATACAAACTATCAATTTATTAAACATATATGAATTTTGCCTTTACTAATGTGTTGATGATGCATGAAATCCAAAACTTGATAGAAAAAAATATAATATCTTATAACTTCGCTAACATAATAATTAAAATTACTTGCAATTGTTGTAAATTCATGTTTTATGTAACATATATAGTTAATTGTATTGATGTCATATATATTTATATTTGGAACTTGCGTTTTTACCAGTACTTAACATTTGCCTAAATATAAGTTTATTGTACATAATTCGTAAGAAGTATAATAATACAATACTCATACTTTCTCTCTATAATTCTTCTTCACTACTTTTATAGGTATTTATCTTATGTATATTCTTGTTGAACCATACTATTTAAAACACGTTATCAGCACAAGTTCACTTTTTGGTCTACCAACAAGAATATCGTTAAGATGTTTTGATGAGCAAAAATATGATGATGATGGGTATTACAAAGATACATGATATTTGATTAATAAGGGAGTTTTTCTTCTTTCTCCAATTTCATTATAATTGTTTTATTGTTATTATTTCTACATTTTCCTTAATTCTTTTGAATAATTTTGTTGACAGCATTTATGCATATGAGGAATGATGTTTCGTTCAGCAATGAATTGCATCGTTCAGTCCAATCCATCAAAGATTTGGTGAAGTTTATTATGATTTCTTTATTAAATTAATTTTGAGTTACAAACAATATTATATGTAGTAATATTATATGAAAAATCAATTGTAATAGTCGACTATTGAAGGTCCTGAAGATCTTTTGGAAAAATCTTGAACGAAATATGTTTACAATTTCAAATTAATATAAACATGCTAGCAATTTCAAACTGGAGTGGAAATATAAAATCGATAAATGATTTTTACTCGAAGTGGAAGAGTAAAATTGATGAATAATTTTCACTTGAAGTGAAAAATGTTTATTTTTGAATGATTTTCACTAGAAGTGGAAAATAAATTTGATGAATAATTCTTACCCGAAGCGAAAAATAAACTGGTGAATAATTTTCACTCGAAGCAAAAAATTAAATTGATTATTAGTTTTCACTTGAAGTGAAAAAGTGATCTTGATGCTTGATAACCCATTAGAAGTGAAAAATCAATTTGATGATAATAATAATCACCGGAAGTGATAAGGAAAGAAAGATTGATGTCAATTTATAAATGGTAAAGATAATAAATATTATGTTTGAAAATGAATGAAAAAGAAAGGTTACCTTGATATCGGGTAGCATAAAATTGATAAAGGCTCTGTAAGAGCCCGTAGTAATGTATCAAGGGGAAAACTATAAAATGCTCTATAAGAGTCAGTGTTACGATACTTAGACAAAGAAAAAAAAATTTAAGTGCTCTAGAAGAGCAACTATTATTGAAAAGCTCTTGAAGAAGCTGTGTTGATTTCGAAAAAAGTATTTATAAATAATGCATTATATTACTCAAATTCTCACAAAAATTTAATAAAGTTTAAAATATATTCTTATATTGAAACTGGGAGTGAAGACATTAAAGAATGTCATATGTAATAAACATATTTTGAGGCTAGTTTAACTACAAACTAGGAGTTTATATTTTAGATACTTATGAAATTTGGCACAATTGACTAAGTCATCGTAATTCGATAATGATGAGAAGATTTGTGAAAATATACATGGGCGACTATTATGGAACAAAGTTTCTTCATGTAGCTTGTTTGTAAGGAAAATTAATCATATAACCTTTTAGAAGTAAGGTTTGAAAATTGAATTCCCTATCATTTTAAAAAACATATAATGTGATATATGTTGACTTATTCATTCACAATATAAAAGGTTTAATTTCTTCCAGAAAAAGTACACTCACTTGAAGTTGATATTTTAAATAAATGGGTCCCATTTGTATTATAATATCAATAGGAATCAAAATTGAACATACCACATCATTTGTTCATACTTAAAATGGTTTGGAAGAACCATTTATTAAACGTTAGTATTTGATTGTTTGACAGATGATTATGTGAACATAACTTCATATTTTGTGTGAAATATGCAATATTGCATGCAACAATGCTAATATGCTTAAGACCAAAAAACAATTTTGAGTATTTCCCCCACAATAGTTTTTGGCCATCAGCCCAATAATTCTCATCTAAAAGTTTTTAATTAATATGTATTTGTGCCTGTAACTTCTTCATAATGGAACAAAATGAATCATGAAAAGAGATTAAAAAAGTTATTGCTGGTCCGCCCAACACTTATGTATCTCTATCAACAAAGTATCTTGAGCATTTATCGATGGATCAATTTATTTACTGCAATATTTGCAGATTATCGATGGAAACATTTTCTCGAAATCAAGCGAAGAAAGTAGAAAGATAATTTTGGAAAAGCAAATTTAATATAATGCTTCATCGCCAATTAATATTGAAATTCCTGAAGAATAAATTAACAATAGCGCTATATAAATATAATATGCCTGAAGCATGGATACCAATTGGTTTACATGATAAAATCCTCGAAATTTGTTGACAATAAAGATTAAATCATTGAGGATAAATGTACTAATATAAATACACTTCTTATAGAAGTAGTAACTCCTGAAATGCAAACATCAAAAGTTATTGAAAATCTGTAAAGTTAAATAAATAATATAAGTACTAATAAAAGATGAATTCAATATTAAATTGTTATAGACCATATTTTGGATGTAACATGGAGATGAGAATATGAATTGAATTCAATTAGTTAATTCATGTAGAATTAACTCTATTGGAAAATAAAAATTTTCGGACATGTAGTTCGAATAACAAAAGAGGTAAAATCGATGAGATATATATTATTTTCTTTATTTCCATATTTCATATTCTTAACTTTTCTTTTGTTCATAGTACTATT
>CATIWQ010928102.1:0-24883 GCA_949673415.1 Euphorbia schlechtendalii | reverse complement strand
TCAGCGGGTGGAACACTTGTTGCCATATCGCATGTACCTCCCTCGTTAGAACCCAGTTGGGGAGAGACTTGGAGTGTATTTTAGTACAACAAGAACCTTCTACATCAACAACCCATTTATAAACCTCATGTTAAAATAAGGCGTAGGCATTGGCCTTAGGGTGTTACCCAACAAATGACCATGCATTATATTTTCTTGCAAGTACTCTCCTTAGTAACCTTGTGGTACTAAGATGAACCAAACCTAGGATAGAGACTAGCCAAAAACCCTTCCCTCGAGAGTTGTATGGTTCGAAGTTTGGACGTTGCATGCTATGTGCTATGTACTCATTATTGTACAAATGTCATGCTAACCACGAATCTTAGTGCAGATACTTGAATGCACACACTCATCATGTTAATATGATGTAATATAACATCTTCTCATCGTCATACTTAGGATTAGTTGACACTCGAGATTGTGTCACCCTAGGATAACATGAAACCACTTAGAGTTACGAAGCATCATTCACCCTAATTTGCTTGATGTCCACTTGACATCCGATACTTAGCCCATAAGGGGCAATAACATATCCCACACATTACTTATGAGATGTCCATTCGATGTCCAACTCATAGCCCGCACATTGTAATCACACATACCAAATAGCCCAAACAAGGCAAATACCCACCCAAATCATTTTTCCCACATCTTGTGGTGTCCTTGCTGAAATTCGAACCTATGCTCACATAGGGTGAACTTATTTCAAAAATCTTACCTTACCAAATCCTCAAGGGTATACGCTTAATACCCGAACCATCCACCTAGATGGGGTAATGAATAGTACATCACCACATACCCTCAAACAATGATGACCACACGGGCATCCAAAACTCTGTCCTAATTGGGAAAAATAACCAAATCATTTATTAGATAGCTACATAAGGTAGTTGTTCTCGTTTCATTAGGGTATGTCACACTGCTTACCCGAAATCAATTTGACCACCTCATTCTATGACACCTAGTCATAATACGAAATCTCAAACTATTGACCTATTACCATACAAGTAACTTGGTCACCTCATTTACACCACTCATATTACGATGTCACACAGACATCGTATAGATCTCAACTCCAACCCTAGGTGTTGAATTTTCATTTCCACTTATTTTTATTTTTATCTAACGACTAACCTGTTTATTTCAAATGGATTAAAAAGCATATTATTCACATCAAAGCATGCTGACCCCTTTGTGAATATAGCCATAACATTAAACATCTTATGCATTTTTCGCATCACGAATCATGTCATGAATCCCAAACACATGGTATGATCTTCTACTTGTGTATCGAAGAAGCTTAGAAAAGGACTGCTTGCCACCTAGTCCGCATTTCTCCAATCGTGGCTAATCTAGAGTGGGTTCCAAACACTAACTCAAGAGAAGACTCGAGTTCAGATTTGTATTTGGTTCAAGGAGTGACGTTGAATCTTGATAGCATGGCTAATCCACAAGACAGAGTTGTAAGGGAAGATCATCCTGTCCTTACGGGACAGAACTCTTATAGACACATCAGTTGTTGGTGAGTACTTAGATTGCAGCTACCTTAAACGCATTTACCAGCAGTGAACAACTAGCGTCGCTCATTCGCCAACACACTGAGAGAGCTCAAAATGTGGTATCCAGCCCGGAAGCTACCCTTAATAACGGCGGTCCAATCCATCAGCCCAAAACAGGGGGACCTTCCATCTCTCATATGGTGCACCCAACTTCTACCACCTTTTATCAATTTAGGGTAGGACAAAGTCAACTAAACCAAGCTCAGATTGGGTAGCTAGGATATAACTCTATCAATCCTTCCTAGAATCAATTCTATGTGGGACAATTTAGGCAGCCAGCATTCGCACTAGGACCTTTCTACAAAGGAATGACCCAACAGCATATTCCCAGTTGGAGTACCTCAATTGCCTCAAAGTTCCAAGAAACTCTACTACCCAATTTCGTGACCTTTCCCCAGGGGCAATATAGTTCTTATCCAAGCGCTGGGAATGCTATCCTCCAACAACCAGGATTGGCAGAATCATGGTAACAGTTCTTGGCCACTCATGGTAGCTATCTCATGAATCCATACTCAGCGTAACCATCAATCGGGGATGAAGACAGCTTGCCCCCAAACTTTGCAATGCCTCGATTTGAAAAGTATGTGGGATCTGGCAACCCGCCTAATCACTTAACACATTATTAGACGATGATGAGAGCATTAAGGGTTAGCGAACGGATGATGGATAAGATCTTCATCGTCACCTTGGGCTACCCAGTCAATGAATGGTATACCCACCTTCCGCTGGACATAGCTATTGATTGGAAAAGCCTTGCTCAGGCTATGATGGGGCATTACGATTTCAACATTCAGATGGAAACCATGATGCAACATCCGGAGGCTATAAGGCAAGAGCAGGGTGAGAGCTTCAAATCCTACTATGCGCGTTGGATAGCCATACAGGTTAGGCTTCGGGCTCGCTTAACTCTATTGGAGATGATAACTAAGCTTTTGGATGGTGCACTACCATCTTATAGAAATAGGTTTGGGTCAGACATCTTTTCGAGCTATCAAGAAGTGTTTGAGAAGGAGGATAGGATAGAGCACATAAAATCTATGGACACATCCGAGGGGGTACGAGTATCGAAAGATAACCAATGAATGATGATGTAATAAATTAGCTTTTAGCTACTTTTCCCATGAGGCTTTTGAATTTTTGAATAAATTGAACTTTGTTTACTAACTTGATATTCTATCAATGATGTCACGGATTCTCATTAGCATATACATAATGTTTTTAGCACATGTGACACATCATGTCATGAAATTAGTTTGAGTATAAATGGATCCCCCAAAGTTACTATAATTTCAAATGATTTGACTCTTAAGAGAAAGTGAGAGATGAACTAATACTTAGACAACACGTTATAGCATTTCCTTCATCCTTCAAAGACGTAAGATTGATAGACAGATCACCAAGCATGAAACATCCATCGACTACTAAATCAGTCAAACAAAGATCAAAATGATCAAAGTCAGAATAAGGCAAAAATGTCAACAAAGCAAGTTGAGGTCAAACAACTGGTACAATGTCAAAGAACACAAAGGAGTCAGATCATTGAACACGTCAACAACTTCATCACATAGCCCACCAATACTTATGGGCCGATCAGTACATTGTGGAAGGAACATCATTGAACAAAAAACTGTTCACCATTGATGGAATCAAGCTATCAAATCTGATCTCCAACATATCACCCATCATTGGAGAATAATTGAACTCAAAAGGAAATGATGATAATCAAGACCCATCATCGTATACACCTCAAGCTAGCAAAGTAGCGTGAGCACCAACCAATCGATCAGAAACGTTGAACGAGATAATAACTGAAGTGATGGACATGGACAGCGATCGATCTACCAAATCAACCAAGTCTTACATAATTGCTATCATGCATAGGTGAAAGAAATAAATCAATTAAAAGCAATACCAACAAAAAATAAATTAGCCTATCAACACTCTGTTGGTTGAGAAAAAAATATGGATTCTTTTCAAAATAGAAAAAGAATAGTCCGATGAGTTGAAAACCCGAAAAGGGTGGCTTAGGCAAAACTTAGGATACTGAGAGAACTACATTGGTTAGAAAACCTAAGAGGGCTAATCAATGGTAGGAGTCAAATCATTTGAAACATTCATACCCCTGATAAGTTCATCAATGAATTGTCATTTTTGCTGAATCTTTATGCATATGCTTATTTTGATTGCTTGCATGCCAATGGTAGAATGTCGCAAGTAAACATAAAAAAGATAAAAAGATAACAATAAAGAAAAATGAGTCTGCTAGATTGAAAACTTGAAAGGGCGGTCTAGGGAAAAATTAATACAATGTTCGATAGATTGAAACCCGCAAGGGTAATTTATGTAGAAATTAGAACCAAAGAAATATCAAATTCATCATCTCATCCTCAAAATGGCACTAATCATCATTTATCTCTTCTAGAACTTAGGACGAATATCTTCTGGTCATCACAACACATTAAGCAAAAGCCTTCCAAACCATCAGAGTGAGCGTCTCTAAAACAATGTAGGATCAATGACTCATATAGATCTTCCTCAGACCAGATCCAAGCTCTGAACTCGAATCTGATTCAACAAACCCTTGGTCGTCGCTCTGAGGAAGTCATCCATGGAATCCCTAACAAGACAAATCCTAGGGCAAATCATGTGCCATCACAAGAGAAGGCTCTTCAATGAATGAAAACCACAACACCTACAACAGACGAACATACATCATATGATAAATGTTGTTAATGCATAAAATCATGTATTCATTACATTCACATCACGTCATTTACAAATAAAGATGATGCCAAACTGGGGCAACATTATCCAGGTAAACAAGGAACTCCACCTCCACTTGAGGAACCTACAAACTCCAAGGAAGGATTATGGCTCACTCAAGCCTAAAGTCAATACGAGCCTACCAAGGACCAATTCAAGCAAAATTGCATCACAAAAGCCTCCTATAACAATGGAGCGGTCTTCGAGAAATCCCCGAATTTTCATTAAACTCAATTATTCATCATGATTTAATTTTTTGATTAAAGGGGCAAAATTTTTTGCTTCATATTAACTCAATCAAATAATTAAAACATTCATCATAAAATGTACTTACATTCCAATCCTTCGATTTGTTAAAGGAAATAAGTCAACATCCTACTAAGGAAAATCAAAATACAATTGAAGAAAGAAACATATATCTCAATGACTGAAGAAAGAAATAGTCTCTTCCACTAACCAAGAAAAGAAACTGTCAAATATCCCTCTACATGGGGTCACCTTTGAAATAGATTCAGACACCTATCTTCAAGGGGCACAAGATAATCACAGCCGAAGAAGGAAATGCTTGTTGATTATAACAATGACGTCGTAGAAAGAAATGGTTGACCCTCCCGCAAGGGGTATCAAGAACCAAGGGATTCCGAAGAAAGAAATGGACAACCCCGCAAGGATATGGTGCTAGAAAGAAAGGCCCACATCATCACCAATTGGGGGTAAAGAAAGCACCATCCACTCTAGTCAAGTATATTCTCAATCCCTCCTCTCCATTTGGTGTGATCATACTAGTTATAAAACTAGTAATTATCACAAGAGGGGCAGCTATGAGCATGGGATTTTGTACCAGTTCACCCATTCAATGGTGATAGCTTTTTGGGATTTTTATCCTTGAATCACACAATTTTTTATTATCTAAAGATCTCCGAATGGGAATGTTCCTCGTCACTGAATTGTTTTAAGGACTTTAATTATTTTGAAAAACAAAGATTTTGGTAAAATTTATTAAATAAATAAATTTAAAAATATAAAAAAAATAATCTTGCATGTATTTGGTAGGAACATGGTTGGAAAACAAATTTAATGGATCCAAGATTTATCTGGTAGAATTATGGTAGTTACATGGTAACAAAAACAAATTGTGAATTATCTTGCATTTATCTGGTAGGAACATGGTAGGAAAATAAATTGTTATGGATCTTGTATGTATCTGGTAGGAACATGGTAGTTACATGGAAATAAAAACAAAAACATGAATTATATTACATGTATCTGGAAGGAACATGGTAGGAAAACATATTGTTATGGATCTTATTTGTATCTTGTAGGAACATGGTAGTTATTTGGTAGGAAAAAAATTGTAATGGATCTTGAATGTATCTGGTAGGAACATGGTAGTCACAGGGTAGGAAAGTAGTTTTAAATTTTGTAGGAAGTGCCAAAACCACATTTTAGCTAAATTCTTATGTTGATAACTTATACACCTTATATGATTTATTGCTACAGCACCTCAATCTTGGGATGTACTACTTAAGGAAAAAAGGGAAAACATTGCAAGAGGATCAAATATAGTTTCACCACAACTGAACTTGAATTTGATGGGGTGGTGAAAAAGATTATTGATATGATGGACACAAAAGGAAGGCATGAGGAATTGGAGAAGTGTATGAACATGGAAAACCCTATTACAGAACAAATGTTAGGCTTTGGGATGCAATGTATCTTGGCGTGGGAAGAAGTTGACCATGGTTTTTTCCAAATGATGGTGGAGCATGAACACCAGATCTTAAGGAGGTTCAAAGTCAAAGTAAGAAAATTGTACATTTATGATTCCTTAAGAGGCAGGCCGAGCTCACACAACATAACAATCGCGGTAACAAGATACACAAGGATAATACCATACTTTATATAGAAATTCAATTTTTGGGTTTTTAGTGATTTTCGTAAATCACAGCCATACACCGACAAAGATGTCCTATAACAACTAAGACTATGATTTTTTATGACTTGCCACAATAGAAAAAATGGTTAGAAGAACTCACCCTAACTATCTCTCTGTCTCTCTCTATATAACTATCCATCTATCTATTGCCTAGACTAAATGAAATACTAAAAAGATGTTTAAAATGAAATTTGCAATGATTGTGGTATCTTTTTGTTGAGTTATGCTGAATATGAGATAGAGAAGGAGAAGATGCTAAAGAGATTTGATGTAAATCAGCAGAGAAAAAGATTGATATTGAGCTTATATAAGCGTGGAGAAAGCAGATTTGAAACCGATGAAGAGAGCGAAGATGATATGCACAGATCGGTTACAGACCTTTATTAGATGTAGTTTAATTCAAATTATAGAACAAGTTTTTAATGTGGGTTGGAATAAGTTTTTAATAATTTTTAGTTTTAGAAGATAGATTTTAAATCATTACAAATTGTGTTTTCAATTTTTGATATAATATGATGAATGTTACAATATATTTGTGTTTTAAGTTATAGTTTAATTAATACAATCTCAATTACATTCAACAAACACATTCAGTAGGGAACTGGTAGCAAAGATGTGATACAACATTTAAGAATAAAAATCATGTAGGAACATGGTAAGAATAACTTTGATTATATACTACGCCATAAATGACCTATTGCAATGCCAGAAAAATGTTGCTTATAGTGCTAAAAATGATGCAACATCTTCTGTTGCAACTATTATCCCAAAAAAAGGTGATGGTTCTGCTCTCCTTGTAATAGATTCCTATTACAACACATTTTGTATCTATAGCACCACAGAAAAAGTGTTGCAATAGACAATTGTTACATCACTTTTTAACCCAGTTGCAACTCAATTTTTTGTGTTGCTAATAAGTTTCCCTCCATCACAGTTAACGGCCATTAGTATGTTAGCAACACTTTTTTGACACTCCGACAACACTAGTTTGAGCACTTTATTTATAATTTGCATCACTTTTATTCAAGTTTGTAACACTTTTACCTTACATGTTATTTTTCATTTACAACACATTTTTCATAATTGCAACATGCTTTTTATAATTGTTTGTCATGAAAATCAACATTATTAACATTAATAATATAAACTGAATATATAAATAAAAAATTATTTATATTTATATAATTTAAATAATTCTTAACACAATTCAATCTAGAAAAAGATTAAAGTAAAAAAATATATGGTATACAACTAAAACTTGTAATCTAAATATCCTAATCCATATCGATAGAAGAAACATTTTAAGTTCCACGAATCATCTTCATCGTATCTCTCCTCAAAAACTAAAAAATTAAACAACTCATTTAGTTTTTTTATAAAGTACTTAGATGGTGTTCCAGGTTAGTTCCTAAGTAATTTAAGGTGAAAAGAGGCTGGCAAAACAAATGAGATCGATGCATATACCGTGCTTGGTCTTTAGGTAACTTAAGAACAACACATTAATTTATTTGTTCAATACAGTTTGTTCTTTAAGTCCTACTTAAGAAAAATTTAAAGTCATGTATAGCTTTGTTTAAAATAAGTGATGGTATCAAATTTGTTCCAGTAGTAGTCTAGAAATTTGACTAGTTTTAACTGACAGTGATTGTTCAGTATAATAAAACAAGATTTGGAAAATGCTTATTAGTTAATTGTTGGTTGCTTTCTTGAAGTTTATGTAGTTTGACTTGCTCACCACCACGAGTCAATACCATAAACTGGTTTAACACGTAGTCACAGCCATCTCAGTTGCAACAGCAGATGGGTCTGCAGCAGCAGTCTAGATCTTTGCTTCAGCAGTAGAATGTTATTAATCAATAGAAACAACAATTAATTCAATCACAAAGACCAATTCTTGAGACATCTTTGAGTATGTAATACATCCTTGCATTTCTTAGTAATGTGTTTTTTTGCATTTGAGGTTTTGTTTGTTAATATATTACAATTCAATGGCTTCACAGCTTAACTTGAGGTTGTTTTCTATGTTACTTTCTGAAATATTTTTGAAGGATTTTAAGATCATCTATGTTGCTTGTAATATGGTTTCAAGGATTTTATGTTTATTTGATATTATTGAGAATGTGTTATTTATTGTTAGAACTCTATATAGGAATTTATAGCATGTTCCAAGTTTAATTTACTTATATTTTCTATGACATTTGTTTGTAGGATCTCTTAATTCTGTGGTACCAACTAGACACTTAAATAAAGGTGATTGGCTTATGGAAAAGTTTATTCATTTCTTGACAAAAGTAAAAGATTTTGGAATTAGATTTTAGATGTGAGAGGCTATTAGTTTCAAATAATGATAACTATTAATATGTGTAAATTTTTTATTTATAGATCAAACAAATGAAGGAGAAGTATTTTCCTGAACTGATAGAAATTACCAGAAAATTACATCAAAGTTATAGCAGGTGAGTTGGATCTGTTTTTATATGTTTTTGAAAAGCATGTGAATTAGTTGTTTGACATATGCAAATCTTGACATATGTGAATTAGATGTTTGATATATGCAAATCTTGACATAACATATATACGTGTGACAGAAAAAGAAATCATGTTAAAAATTAAGAGCTTGTAAGATGAAAAACTCACCAAGATCTTTTTTTATTTGGTTTCTTTCTTTCCATGACTCAACGCCCTTCAAGAATTCCTTGCACGCTATCACTGGTTAATACCCTTGCCTTCCTCGAATGCAACCCTTTCTACCTATTAGACATTCTTCTTTTCTAACTTACAAAATTGACATTATAACAAGAAATAACTCAGTAAACACACCTGATAAGAAGAAGTGCCTGAATTAAAAATTAATCCACGAGGAAAATCATCTATGTTGTATTTAGAAGCATAATTTATTGACGTTGCTAAACTAAGCAATAGAATTAGAAGGAACCAAATTCTTAACATCATGTTTCTATTGCAATGGAGTTACTGATTCTAAAATACTTGTTGAGGTTTTCTTGATTAATGACAAGTGTTCATGTTTCATATTCCAATAAAGAAAAAAGGGTAAAAGGTTAGCACTTTAATTGATCGAAGATAAAGGCTTTCAATTACGGAAAAGGAGTTGTCACTTTCACAATAAAAATGAAGCAACAAATAGTACTATGCAATTATAGATTTAGGGTTATTTGACAGGACATGGGAAGTAACCTTTTCTTTTACATCAACAATTCTCTTTAAGGCCTTGAACACACGGCTGAAATTTCCACTACCAATTTGCTAGAAAGGACAGAAAAATGAAACAAATTAATCAACACAGCTTGAAAGATGAAAGGGTTGAGTATTCCTCAGATGAAAATCTGCATGGTAGCGAGAAAGGCCATCTCCACCACCAACATTTGCAGCAAAAAATCCTATGTAAGGCAAATTTAATTCGAAATAAAATAAAATAGCATTACAAGGCTTTGCTTTATCTTTTACCCCTAGCTGCTTATGGAATTGTCAATAATGTACCTAAACATTTTGATCTTCTACTACTAAAAGGATCTATATCCTCTTCTGAAGCGTCTATTAGATATGGGTTCTTGATGCAAAGAGGAGGCATAACCCGACAGCGCAAGGCAATAGCAAACTGTGATACATAATTTTTGCATTTCTGAGTTTCATTTACTACTGTTTCAGCATTTTTTATATCTTATGTACTAGGAGCATCTCATTCCACCTCCTCAGATTCTTGTTGGTCAATAAAGCAAGGGCTGAGAGGATTGACACTACTTGTAATTATAATGAACTTCCAAAATAAGAGTATATTGGAATAACTTGATAAAATCTGATAAAACATATACAAATTAAACTGAAGCTCTCCAAATTTGACAGTAATAACTAACAAAGTATAAGGAAGAAAAGTAAGTTGGTACCAGCCACTAATCTTACCTCATCAGAGCTTTTTGGTTTTCACAGTGTTCAAATTTTCTGGTGATTCAGGGCCTGATATGATTTCCTACAAATATCAAACCAAGTAATGAATTCAGTTACTAACGTATAGCATGTAACAAAATTTCTGCATTCACTCATAGAATATATTCACCTTGTTGCAATCAAAGCCGTGTGGTGGATTATGATCCACAAGCGTAATGTAATCCGGAGTGCTACATTCACAATGACACAACAAAAGATAATTAAATCATGATTTCAAATATGAAGGCATCAAACCTTCCATGTCGTAGAAATTGTATTGAAAAGTAATTTCATTCATGAATGCAAATATGATTATTCATTCTTCATTCTATAAAAAGAAGCAACTTTCCTCTCACCAGCTAATGTAAGATAAAAGCGCGCTAATCTACATAACCTTCAGCAATGCAAAACCTTATTTAATAGGATAATTTGGTCAATTCAACATCTTCAATCCTAAATGAGTTCTGGGCTTTAGTTTCCAAGAACTATCCATCCCCAATTAATAAGTCTATTTGAATATCAATTATTCTAAATTGCTCTCGACCTATCATTTAACCCAATTAAATCAGCTACTCCAACAGAATCAACTAATCTTGAAAAATTTTCATCGAACTGTCATAGCAACAATCAAAATGGATAAAGGAAAATAATTAGAGCAAACACACATGCAAACATGTAATGAGTAACAAAACGAAAGCAAACAAACTAGAAAAAATCCCGACTGAGGATGGAATGTTTCTCATCAAGATCAATGTCAGAAGCAGTAGTGCTAGGGTTTCCCGATGACCAGAGAAACTGTGTATCGGAAGATTTAGAATTTAAAAGACTAGAGAAAAGAGAAGACCGATTGGAGATAGAGGTGGAAGAAGAAGATTGGTACTATAATGGAAACACAACGACTTGCTCTAATTGAACTTGCATTTTCCTGGCTAATGTACCCTTCATTTTTCTACTCTTTCTCCTCTAATTATCATCAGTTTCAAGGCCTTGTTTGGTTCATGGTACTGTATGGTATGGTTATTACTTAAATTCACTTGTTTGATTGTATGGTTATTTCATGGTACGGTTCTCTCATGGTTTTTCATGGTTCCAAAAACCATAATAATAGAATCATGAATTTGGTGGTTCTCCTTTAAATCAAATTACATTTAAAAAAAACCTTACTACACTATACTATCTATCCAAACACAAAATTTTAAAAGAACAATACCGTACATACCATACCATACTATACCGTACTTTAATGAACCACGATGAACTTTCATCCAAACAAACCATAAGGCCTACTGTGAGCCCCTATGTCTTGACCATATAAGAGACTAAGTTGAGTATCTAGTGATGCAGATTTCAGTGCCAAAAGGTGTAATGGTAGAAGAAGAGGAAGATTGAAGGGGAGAAGATAGTGGTGAGTGTAAAGGTATTTAATCGGTTATATAGCAAAGGGGAGAAATAAAAGAAAAACATGAGAGAGAATGTTCTATTTATACCACTTCTATTCAATTATTATTTATTTTATTTTATAAATTTTTTAATAATTATTTAATTTAATTAGAGGATGGGAGAAATCCCTTCGCTTATTTCTATTATTTATAGGCATTTTCGGCAACAGTATTAGGATTGTGTTGCAAATAAATGTGTATTTGACATACATTTGTACTTGTTGCATCACTTTTGAAACACAACATATTGATTTTTTCATGAAAATTGCAACATTTTCTTACAACACCAGGTAGTTTCTGTTGCAACAGGCCATCTATGACGTGGTGTTAAAAAACAATCATAAGAGATTTACCATTTACAGAAAAAAAAATCAACAAAAAAACTAGAATACATTTACCGATAAGGAAGTAGAAAAAGTCAAAGATAATGCATATTAAACAATTCCATGAACAAAAACTGAAAATTCAAAACACATTTCCATAAAAAAATCAAACACATATCTGGTAGGAATGTGGTAGCAACTTGGTAGTAACATACGAACAAAAAAAATATTTAAAAGACCCATTAAAAATGAAATACAATAAATTACAAATTAAAGAAAAATACACTGTCAAGTAACATATATTCTAATCTGGAAAAAAATGAAAAATAATCCTTGGCTCCCAGACATGTTCTCCTATTATGACCACTAACACCACAAGCTACAATGTACAATGAATTTCTTATTTCCCTCCCAAGCAACCCTCATTCTATGTTTTCTTGGCCTCACATTTTTTTAACATCGTTGGGCGAATGAATGAGTTGATCCACAATAACTATAGTTATTTCCCAATAATTTCTTGAAGGCATGGGGAACACAGTTTCTGCATAAGTTACAACCATCTTTTGTTTGGTGAAATAAGGAGAAAAAAAATCTACTGACGGTAAATGGTTCTTCCTTATGTAAGAAAGTGCATGGGCACAAGGAATCTCATCGATGTGGAACCTTTTACACATACATGTCTGTTGTACCATGTCAACCACCTATTTGAAACCATTCCTCTTTATGGATACCAAATCATCAATAGATGACACCACCTTTATCTTTGAAGCTAGATCATACTTTTTCAGCACTCTGTTATGATACACCACATTTATATTTGCCAAATGAGACATATTCTCTTCAAAACGATGAACAATGTAAGAATAACTTGCAAGCTTAAAGTACTTTGACATTTCTCCTGTGTTGCTCCTAAAATTGGATTTCAAGTTTTTTAGTAAATGATAGGTGCAGATTCCATGCATAATTCCGGGAAAAACTTTAGTGCAGCCTTTTTCAATACTTGTATGGCAATCTTAAACAACAACCATATTAGGTCTGTCACCAAATGCTTCCTTGAACTGCTGGAAGAACCACTCCTAAGATTCATTGATTTGGCCATCAAAAATAGCAAAATCAAGAGGAAAAATCAACTTTGAAAATATTTCAAAAAAACATATACATAAATGATTATTTGGTAAAAAGTATTATACAAAACACAATGAAAAAATCTATGAAAAAACAAAGAAAATAGAATCACATAACTTATGGTGGGAACATGGTAGGGACATGGTATATATCTGGTAAAAAGTATCAGACAAAACACAATAAAAAATCTAGGAAAAAATAAATAAAACAAAATCACATAACGATATGGTGGGAACTGTTAGACATGATGTATGCCCTAGAGGTAATTAGGGTGATATATCTTAATTAGTTATATTATACAAACAGTTTTAGATATTATTAATAATAATGAAGACATCTTTATTATTTATCATTGTTTGTTTAATTTATGTATCTCGTTGGTATCATATATATGTGGTATTATATATATGCATATTGATAAGAAAAAGTCTGTGACTACTTCATAGCGTAAAAGTGCAAGGACATAGTGGGAGCTATGTGGTGTGAGATCTACACATACGTGTTATTATGAATAGTCCAAATATCTCTAGTCATAGTTTCATAGAGATTGGGCATCAAGGAAGTGGATAGACTAACATATGTATGCTTACTGCTTGGATTGGATCCTAGCTGCCAATCTCACGAGCTAAAGGTGGTACCTTGAGTTAAAACATGAATGTATTCGGGTAATACAATGGAGACTGCTATAAGAAAGACACTCAGAAATAACTATATCCATGTGTTGGTGTCATGTCTTATTGCAATAGCAGTACAAGTATCCTCAGACCTGAGATACCGGTTACCTTGTGTAGGAGTTGCTATACTTTTGCTCATACTTATTCATTCCCTAGCAATGTAGATGATATGGGTGATTACAGGTATAGTGATGATCACATGTTGGAAAGCCGAGTAGTCAAGATGGGATCCATCGTTCTTGATATAGTGATATAATGGGAGATGTACCTTAAGGCCTCTTGTTGAAGGACACACATATAAACCTTTGATAAGAGTATAGGATTTATATAATGGGTTTCCAATCAATCTTGATACATTATTGCGAGTGGTGTTCTTTGTGAACAAGTCTAAATCAAAGATAGCTACGACTATTACATGAGCTGACACTTAATCCAAGCTTAATAAACTAGATGATATTTAACCTGATAGAAGGAGTGCATTGTATTGGTTACTACTACAGAACCAGGTCAAGTCATAAGCACATGATGTTCTGAGTATCAGGGGATTATAAGCCTTTACTAGAAAACCCATTTGATCATCTAGAGTTATCAGGTTCCATATTAGTTTGGAACACTAAGCCTATAGGTTCTCAGATGGGAAGCCAAGTTTAGGATAACATCTAGCGGCTCTATACTTTGGGATCCTATGAGGTCACACACTTTGGGTCTTTACCGGACTAAGTAAAGAACCTATTGACCGGGTCTATGCCGAGAATATTAAGGATGTCGAAATCGTTAGATAAATTGTTAATTGGTTGGACCATATTAATAATTAAAAGGATTAAAGGAGAATTTTTAGAAAGTTTCACGGAGCAGAGTAAGGGAATTTTTTCCGTTGCGAGTGGGCCCCAACGAAAACAACTTGTTCGAGGTGGGGCCTATGCGACTGCCCTGCTAGCAAAATAGCTCATGGGTCACTAGAACGTGCTGGCACTAGGCTAATGCGTGCTAGCGGCAATGCTTGCGTAGGCTTACTGTGCAGGCTAGCTAAGCCACCTGGACAATCCGCAAGGCCCAACTCACAGGGCAGGGCAAGGCAAGCTTGTAAGGGCTTACCTTGCGCGGCTACCACACCGCCTACATATATGAGATGTGGGCAGGTTAGCTCATGGATCCTAGGGATCCGCATGGTTGGCATGTTTGTGGAATAGGGTTTTCCCTATCCCATATTAGGAAAAAGGGGAGCATTCTGCTCCCCTTCTCCCTATAAATAGCTCCCCCCTTCTCCTTTTCAATTCACTTCAGCTCAGCCTTTCCTTTTGAGTTCGGCATCTTTTCTTCATGAGATTTTTACGAGATCCTCCACGAGTTTTTCTAACATCGCAAGAATTCTTTAGAAGGATCTTTCTATTTTGAAGTGATCCTTCTTAGTTAATATTTTTGGGTTGGTCTTCGAGCTGTCTAGAAGCTGCTATCTACCAACGGGTTCTTCCTCAATGGACATTTTGGTCTGTAAATATTCATGTGGATCAATCATAGAGGTCTTCCTAGATTGGAGGCTAGTGCTATGGGAGTACTCTTCTAAGGGAGTGCCGCACCAAAGGAAGGTACGCATCAACTGGTAATGCCATTAACTTAGATGATAGGTTTCTCTTATAAGTTTTATAAACCTATATGCATCTATGGAACAATTCAACTTAGATTATAACAAACATGGTATGCTTAGGATATCCTTTTAGTTAATTTTATGATTTAAAATTCCACCTTGCAACTTTGCATGTTCAATTACTCTGTTAATTAACTAGCTATGGTATTAGAGCCTGCCTTATACTATACATGGTTGATTATAATATGTTGAAATTGATATTTTCTATGAACTGATTGAAGTATGATATGCATGAATTAGGTTTCAATTCTTGTTATAGAAAATGATGAGATAACTAGATAAAGGTTATGCTCAAACTTATTCTAGGTGATTATCATATAAATAAGCAATGTTTTACCACACATGTAAATGCTTTAAATTGAGGGTCGCCTCGTACGTCACTCAATTCAAGAACAAAATTTTTAAATCATAGATGTTTGTGGTATAACGAATCAAAGTGACATGGTTATTTTGGCAAGAATTGGACTTGGCTGCTCATTTACTTTAAAGGGGCTTCTCCCACTAGGAAATCTCCACCAGTATTAGGTTCAAGTGTACCTAAGGGACTTTTATGACTTAGTTGATTTCTAGTATGGGAATTGGATTCTGCATATAGTTCTACAAACATGGTTTAAGTTGTTAAATTAAAACTTATAGACATAGGTGCAAGAACTTAAACATGGACCTTGTTTGTTTTGCATGTTATGTGGAGTCTTGGCATAATGGAATGATTATGATATACCATTTTTGAGCATGTTCCCTTAGATTAATAATTTCAATTAGCCCGGAATTATTATTTTCATAATCATAACCATCATATAAGATCTAAACGAGGGCGAGACCAGCTACACCAATAAAACCCCTACAACAATATTAAGGTGGTAAGTTATCTTTCTATCATAAGTCGTGATACGAACTTATTAATGGATGTAAGGACATGTACAACTTGCTTTCCTTTAACATTTGTTTAGTCATGAGACTAGATGGGGTTAATGCCATAACCAAAATGGGTTAGTTGTCCATGCTAGTGGAGCTAATGCCAAATTGGAGACACATTTGAGGAGTCTTACAATCGGTTACGCACATCTTGAGAAAGAGCACTCATATGGATTAGCAATTTCATGGGATGCAAATGGACAGGTTCCAACCATGGTTATCATATTATGGCGTAACCTGTTATAGCGAGGGTCATGATGAGTGGTTATGGATGCTACCTACTAAGGAAAATTGGTTGAATCAAATCTCTCGAATTTAAATAGAGGGGGCTATTTGAATGTCGAGAAAATAGTAGGAATTATGTCTTTAATTAATGACCTTATATTAAATGCACGTACATATTCTAATGTCTGAACAAATTCTATCTTATATCTAGGTTGAATATGAACACTAACACTGATAAACATCCGATTGACAATAAGTTTTATAAAGGAGACAATTTTCATTAGTGTTCGAGATTGTGACAAGGTTCCTAAAGAGCATTGGTTTTGATTATGTACTAGATAATCCATATCCCGAACTTAGTGGAGAAGATCCTTTCATTTATCTAATAGATAAGTACGTGAAGTACAAAAAAGACTGTGATTTCGCAAAGAACTTCATGGTGAACACTATGCTTCCAAGGTATGATGATATGTGAAAAAATATGGACTTAGAGTCTATGATTGTGAAGCTTGTGATCATGTATGGACCCGATAGATTCATGTTGTCTGCAAGTCTAGGGGTTGACACCTCAGCAGTTGAGTTTTCCATGACTGTTTATGATAACTCTGAACAGTTAAGGAAAATGGGAGTTACTTATGATCAGGATGCCTTGAAACAGATTATATTAAATGGTCTATCACAAAGGTTAGATGATTTCAAAATAGATTTCTATGACATCAATGTTTATTGTAATTTTTTCGAGATGGCAGACCTATTGGAACAATGTGATATTCTATGTAGAAATAAACTTGAGAATCAACTTGTTATTGAGGATCGAAAGATTAGAAAGTCAAGGGTTTTCAAGGTCAAGAGAAGACTCATGAAAAGTGTTGAAATGAAATGCAAGTTAAGAGCTCAGTTTTCTGAACAAGTAAAGTAGAATAAAAGTATGACATCTACTTCAGGTGTGTTCATGATAGAGAGATTTCTGTAAATCCGTATGAGTCTACATGGGTATTGGATACCCGTTGTAGCACTTCTATGGAGGGGTTGCAGAACAATAGAAGGCTTGAAAAGAGGGAAATGGACCTAAGAGTTGGAAATGGAGCACGGGTTACTGCAACAGTTGTAGGGGTATATAGCCTTTGTTTTCCTAGTGGCCTTGTTTTAGTTTTGAATAATTGTTATTATATTCCTGCTATCACTAAGAATATTATTTCTGTTACATGTTTAGCAATAGATGGATTTGAGATTTTATTTTTTAATAATAATCATCAAATTTGATGTGATAATGTTCTTTATACTTATGGAATATGTGTTGATGGAATTTATTCTTTAGATACTAAAACTGAAATTCTAAATATGAACATTATTAAGAAATCGAGATTAGATAATGAGAAATCCTCATACTTGTGGCATTATCATCTAGAACATATAAATGAGACTCACTTAACTAAGTTACACAAATGTGGTGACTTGGGCCCAATAGGATGAGAATCCTATGGTGGGTGCGAACCTAGTTCAAAGTGAAAGATGACTAAGAATCCTTTCAAAGGAAAGGGTCAATGTGCCACTAGTACCTTAGAAATAATACATTCCTATGTATGTGGTCCAATGAATGTTAAGACACATGAGGGTTTTGTTTACTTCATAACTTTTATCGACGATTACTCATGATATGGTTATGTGTACCTAAAAGAGTTCAAAACTAATGTAGGGAAATAGCTTGGAAAAAGTATCAAGACCCTTCAATATGATCGAGGTAGTGAATACTTAAGCCAAGAGTTTCAGGATTATCTAAGGGATAATGGTATTTTATCGTAGTGGACACCTCCTTATACACCCCAATACAATGGAGTGTCAGAAAGGAAAAATCAAACCCTACTCAATATGGTTTGGTCCATAATGTGCCAAGAAAAACTCAGCAGCTCTTTTTATGATTATGCACTTGAGAGTGCAATTTATATTCTAAATAAAATGCCCTCTAAATCGGTTGATCAAACACCATACAAATTATGGTATGGTAAGAAATCAATTCTTTCTCACCTGAGGGTTTAGGGATGTCTAGCTTATGTAAAGAGGACAAGTTCAGATAAGCTGGGTGCTAAGTTTGACAGGTGTCTGTTTGCAAGTTACCCTAAGGAGACTATGGGTTATACCTTTTATAATCCCAATGAACAAAGGTAATTGTTTTTAGAAATGTTCAATTCCTCGAGAAGGAGCATATACATGTGAAAGCTAGTGGGAGCAATCTTTAGTTCGGCACTCAAGAAGATCAAATAGACAATCAACTGATTGTTTCTACATCTATTACACAAGAAAGTGTAAGCATGTAACATCTTATTATAACATTGACATTGTGAATGTCAGGTCAGGCTTTAATCTCTCACAAATGATACAGTTTTCTCAGACTTGATGATAAAAATCTCTTCCTTATAGAAGATGATAAGCCTAAGACTTACAAGGAGGCAATGGAAGGCTTAGAGTCTGACAAATGGTTTACAACCATGAGGTCAGAGATGGAATCCATGTATGAAAATGAATTTTGAAACTTGGTTGATGCTCCAAGTGGGATTAAGCCCATAGGATGTAAGTGGGTTTTCAAGAAGAAAACTGACAAGGATGGTAATGTAATTACCTATAAAAGCAAGGTTGGTTGCAAAAGGTTACAGTAAAAAAGAAGGTATTAACTATGATGAAACCTTTACACTGGTGACCATGCTAAATTCTATCAGAATACTTCTTGCCATCACCGCTCATTATGACTATGAGATATGGTAGATGGATATGAAAATAGTGTTCCTTAAAGGGAATCTGGATAGGGATGTGTATGTGACAAAACCTGAGGGTTTTACATCCAAGGATGGCTTGAAGGTATGCAAGTTGCAGAAGTCCATTTACGGACTTATGCAAGCATCAAGGAGTGGAATTTTAGGTTTGATGAGACAATCCAAGAAATTGGTTTTGTGTCAAACTCTAATGAGCCCTATGTATATATGAAGGCTAGTAGGAGTGCGGTCATTTTCATTGTATTATAGTTTAATGAAATATTACTAATAGGAAATGATGTTCCTTTTTTTTAAATAGTGAAGTAATGGTTGTCAAAGAAGTTCTCCATGAAAGACCTTGGAAAAGCAGCTTTTATACTTGGTATAAAGATCTACCAAGATAGATCCAAAAGTATGCTAGGCCTTTCCTAAAGTACATACATAAAACGGTTATGCTAGATTTAACCTTGAGCAATCAAGAAAGGGTTATCTTCCAATGTCTCCATGGATTAATATTTCTAAATTTGAGTGTCAAAGAACACAAGAGGAGAGACTACGCATGAATGGAATACCCTATACCTCGAGAGAGTATTTCCAAACACATTACCCTCATTTTTACCCCCTATGAGAAACATACAACATAAAATAAGCTTTGTACCGGGAGCCCAAGTTCCTAATAAAAAATCCTACAGAATGAGCCCAAAGGAGAGTGATGAGTTACAAAAATAAGTTGATGAGTTGTTGATGAGGGGATTCATAAGGGAGAGTGTGTCTCCTTGCGTAGTTTCGATGTTCATAGTACCCAAAAAGAATGGGAAATGGAGAATGGTGATTGATTCTAGAGCCGTTAACAAGATCACAATCAAGTACAGATTTCCTATTCCAAGGCTTGATGATATGCTTGATCGATTGCATGGAGCTTCTGTGGCTTCAAGGGTTAATCTTGTAAATAGTTTCTATCAAATTCATGTCAAAGGAGGAGATGAGTGGAAAACAACCTTCAAAACTAATGTGGGGCTGTATGAATGGTTAGTCATGCCAATGGGTCTTTCCAATTCACCTTTCACTTTTATACGACTTATGAATGAGGTACTTAAACCTTTTCTTAACAAATTTGTGGTGGTTTATTTTGATTATTTTATGATCTTTAGTCATAGTTTACATGACATTTTGTGAATTTAAGACCTGTCTTTGAGGTTTTGGACCGTGAATCATTATATGCAAATGTGGAGAAAAAACGCATTTCTATGATAGCACCATTAGTTTTTTAGGGCATGTTATATCGAAAGATGCGATTAGTATGGATCCGAGGAAAAGATTAAAGCTATAGTTGTGACAAGTGTATAATTACACTTATTATCATGATATTTTTACTTACTTACTTATAAAAGGATATGGTTTAGAGTCATTTTATATTTCATATAAAAGATTTCACGTGGTATGTAGTTGTTTTTTATGCAAGTATAGAAACTAGGTGAATCTTGGGAGTAAAATGATCAAAGATGGAATTCTATGTAAAAAGAGTGAAAAAGGTTCAAAAAGATGTGTGGAACACAAGGAATTGGCTTAGGATCTAAGTTGTCAAAGATCGATAAAGTTGTAAAGAAAAATCATGAAGAAAATCACACATCACGATCGTGAAACCCATTCGCGCTCACGACTTTTCATCCTTCACAGAAAGAAAGTTACCAACTATTGTTCATGATAGTGACATGTATATCATGCTCGTGACTTGTGATGGTTATTAGTCAACTCTTCTCAACTACCAAACACCAGATAAGAGCGATCAACCACTATCAACTATCAGAAGAAAAGATACCTTTTGTAAGTAATCCAATCATGAAAAGGTTCCTTTCCATTGTGGATAAGTATGAACTTTGCATGCAATCACATTAAAGTGATGCAACCCTTCACCAATGGATACGACTCTTCGTTTGGATAGACGCAACCCTTCATACTCTATAAATAGAGTCCCAAACCAACCTATTTAAGCATGATAGATGTGGGCTAATATTGATGCATATGAAGAATGCGTGTATGCATAGATAGAGAGTGAAAATTGTATAGATTTCACTACGTTCAAAGTTTTAGTGAGAAAAATGTATAAGTGATTCGATTCTTATTTTGATCACTAGATTTCTCTATAAATTCGAGCGATTGTTGTATGAGTGTAATTACAAAGCACTTATCAATAAAAGTTTCTGTTCTTCAACATTCATTTATTCAATATTCATAAAGAATAGCATCCTAGCGAAGGTTTTGTACAAGTCGAGATCGAATTTAAAGTAGACTCATGAATTGCGGGAATTGACGACTCCCATTAAAAGAGTGGATACGGTTTGATCAACTTTGGCTTTCACTTGCATACCTTACAACTTTACTTTGTTTTATATTTATACTTTGTATTTCGAAGTTTATGATATGTCTATGTGTCATAACCAGTATTTCACCTTACGTCATTTATATCAATAAAGTTATATTCTTTCGAGCTGACTTTAAGAGTGATTTTGGGGTTAACAAGATTGTATATAATCACTGGATCTATGATTATAACCCTGTTTAGTGAGCCAACATTTTTGGAGTGGTAACTTGCTAAATATGGTTATGTGAGAGCGACCCATACTAAGCATAGTACTATTGTTATCCAGGTTTTATAAGTGTCATAATTCATTTACCCTAGATTTTGAAAAGTCATTTCATGTGTTGCTCTGCGGTGAATTATTGAATATTTGGGCTTCTAGAACCATATTTGTTAAAGTGATATAGTGCACAAAATATTCTTGAGGATTTTGCATGTTTTTCTCTATTATACTTATTCTTAGGGAATATCTATATAGTTTACATATTCTTTAATCTATTTATGCATCTGTCTATTCATCAGTTTATCATCCATACCCTAAACTTATATTATTTTCTTTCGTTCCGTAACTCTAGTTGATCCTTAGAACCGAATTCCTTCCTTATGGGATCGATATCTTTTAAAACTACTTCGCAATGGTATACCTGCAATTATCATCATTTTTCTATTTGATAATCGGTATTGACAACACCTGTTCATATTAAGAACTTTTATCTCATAAATAGAAAAGTGGGGAACAAGTTTTGGCACTGTTACCGAGGATAAGCCTTTCGGAACAAGTATAGCCAAAATCTTGCAAACAAGTTGATTGGCCAATTCCTAATAATTTGTTTCAAATTAGAATTTTTCATGGATTTTGTTCTTTTTATAGAAGATTCATTAAAAATTTTGGCACTATAACTAGTCCTAAAACAGATTGCATGAAGAAGGGATTGTTTAAATGGACCTCCCAAGCCACCATTGCTTTTAACACACTAAAGAATTAAATGACAAAAGCTCTTATTTTATCCTTACCCAATTTCACCATACCTTTTGAATTGGAGTGTGATGCTAGTGGGGTAGGAATTGGGGTTGTTTATGAGTCTAGAAGGGAAGTATATTGCATTTTTTATTGAAAAAGTGAATGAAGCTAGGATATTGATGCTTTGGTGCATGTGCTTAGAAATTGGAGTGCACTTTTTATTGATTTGTATGCTTTGGTGTGTGTGCTTAGACATTGGAGTGCATATTTGTTGGCAAATTCATTCATTATTTATACTAACCACCAAGCACTTAAAAACATTCAAAGCCAAGCTAAGTTGAGTAGAATACATGCATCTTGGGTTGAATATATGCAATCGTTTAATTTTGTGGTGAAGTATAGGGATGGTGTAATTAATGTTGTGGCTAATGCATTGTCTTGGAAGATTTGAGGTTCTTAGTACCATGCATGCTCATGTAATAAGATTTGATGATGTGAGAACAATTTTATGAGAATGATGGGGATTTTGGTCAGATTTGGGAGAGTGATAGGAAAGATGGTGCATTTAGGGATTTCATAATTCATAATGAATATCTTTTCAAGCTCGATGTTATTTGTGTTCCTCAAAGTTCATTAAGGGAGGCAATTCTAAAGGAGGTCCATGGTGGAGGCCTAGTTGGTCACTTTGGAATAGATAAAACCTATGAGATTGCTAGTGGAAATTTCTATTAGCCAAAGATGTGGAGGAATGCTTCAAGGTTTGTTAAGGACTGTAACACATGCAAACAACCCAAAATGACATCACAAGCACATGGTCCATACATGTCGTTGCCTGTTCCAATGCTTTATGGGAGGAAGTAAGTATTGATTTCATAGTTAGCTTGCCAAGAACAAGAAGAAACCATGACTCTATTATGGTTATAGTAGATAGATTTTCTATAATGGCTCATTTTGTTACTTGTAACAAAACTAATTATGCATCTCATATACTAAACTTGTATTTTGAAAGTATTGTAACACTCCATGGAATTCCAAGGAGTATTGTAAGTGATAAGGATTTAAAGTTCTTGAGTCATTTTTGGAGACATATTTGGGCATGACTTTGAAATTCAGCATAACATTTCATCCTTAAACTGATGGGCAAACCGAGGTGGTCAACCAAAGCCTTGGTAACAGTTTGAGAAGCTTATTGAGAGAAAAGGTGAAGAATTGGGATTCTTTGTTAACACATGTAGAATTTTCTTAAAATAGTTCTAAGAGTAAGACTACAAATTTTACTCCTTTTGAATTGGTTTATGGCGCTAACAATTTGAGCAAAGCACATGCTACCGTTCCTTCTAACTTAAAGGTTGATGAGAGGGCTGCTGAAATAGTCAAGCTTCATAGCAAGGCCAAGGAACACATTGAGAGAAAGAATGATGTCTACAAGCTTCAATCCAAGGTGAAATCAAAACTTGAGTTCAAAGAAGGTGATATTGTGTGGGTGTACTTGAGGAAGGCATGCAAGATTTCCAACAAAAAGAAAGAACAAGCTCATGTCAAAAGCTGAGGGTCCTTACAAAATGCTGAAGAAGATAAATCAGCATGTTTACAAATTGATCTCCCACCATCTTACAAAATTTTAAACACATTCAATGTAAGTGATCATTCTAAGTATGTTGAAGACTCAATGCAAAATTCTGTTAAAGGGGAAACTTTTGAAGAAGGGGAGAATGATGGAGGTCCATCAACTCTTGCAATTTGAGACATGGGCCTTTGCACTCTTTTAGAAGATGAAGATAGAGATTGCGATTCTGATGAAGAATCGTGTTTTGAATCCATACATAACATGAAGATCCAACTCCTTTTAAAGCCTTTTGGACTATTCCAAGCATTCATATTTGGGAAATACACAAAAATACAATATTTGATACAAATAATTACTTTTTTTATCTATTATTTAATTTAATTGTCAAAAGTATATTATCAAGGTTTTAAATTTACATTTCTACCACCTTATGGTAACCTCGTTGGATTTTATAGTTATCTTATAGTTATTTCAAAATAACGTAAATTTTTTTATTTTTTTACCATGATTTTATTATACTTTATTTATAGTATTTATAATTAATGTAAACATGTTATATTTATGTGTTTTTATTTATTTTTTGTATTTGAATTTATTTTTTATATAACAAAATCGCATTTTATAGTTATCTTATAGTTACCATATAGTTTACTTATAGATATAT
>CATIWQ010928088.1:0-11077 GCA_949673415.1 Euphorbia schlechtendalii | reverse complement strand
TCACTTTCTCATATGGATCTTAAATCAAATGATTCTGAACTTGAAGTTCAAAGAATAATTCATCTTCAAAATTTAGCAAATCGGCTACCCGATGCAGTTGCTAATCCTAAACGAGTAACGAAATCGCATATACCGGCAGTAAATGCGCCAATTCGTATTGAAGTTCCTGACAAACAACCTGCTAATAATACTCTGACACGTTTGAAGCGTGGACGACCTATTGGTTCAAAGAATAAAAATCCTAAAAAATGAGATTTATTGATAATGAAGATACTCTTGTTGAGGATATAAATGTTGATACACTTTCAGAAGAAGTGCAAGCATCTGAAGTACAAACACCTGAAGTTATTGAAAATGAAGAGATTCAAATAAATTAAATTAATAATGAGAAAAGATGGAATAGAGATAAAACGATTGTGAACCAAATTTTTGCCTATAATGTGGCAGTAAATATTGAAAATGAGAATATAGATCATGAACCACAATCTATTCAAGAATGTCAAAATAGAAGTGATTGGAAAAAATGGAAAGAAGCAATTCAAGCAGAGTTGAATTCTCTAAATGTGTTTGGACCTGTAGTTCGAACACCACAAGATGTAAAACCTGTCGGTTATAAATGGGTTTTTGTAAGAAAGAGAAATGAGAAAAATGAAATAGTAAGATATAAAGCTAGATTGGTTGCACAAGGCTTTTCCCAAAGACGTGGATTGATTATGAAGAAACATATTTTCCAGTGGTGGATGCAATAACTTTTAGATATCTTATTGGTTTGACAGTGCAAGAAAATTTACAAATGCACTTAATGGATGTTGTTACAGCTTATCTTTATGGTTCACTTGATAATAATATTTATATGAAAATCCCTGAAGGATTAAAATTGCCAGAAAAATGTGACAAACGAGAACTTTACTCAATTAAGTTGCAACGAATCATTGTATGGATTAAAACAATCTGGTTGCATGTCGTATAATCGACTAAATGAATATTTATTGAAAGATGGTTATAAAAATAATCCAATTTATCCTTGTGCTTATATAAAAAGATCGGGATCCAATTTTATTATCATCTCAATATATGTTGATGACTTAAATATCATTGGAACTCCAGAAGAGATTCCAAAAGCAGTTGATTCTTTAAATAAAGAATTTGAGATGAAAGATCTGGGAAAGATAAAATTGTGTCTTGGTTTACAAATTGAGCACCTAGAAAAGGGATTTTTGGTGCATCAATCAAATTATACACAATAAAACGTTTTAATATGGACAAAGCATATCCGTTAAGCAACCCAATGATTGTACGATCACTTGATGTGAAAAATGATATTTTTCATCCTTGAGAAAATAATAAAAAAGTTCTTGGTCCTGAAGTACCATATCTTAGCGCAATAGGTGCCTTAATGTATCTTGCTAATAATACATGACCAAATATTGCATTTTCTGTGAATTTGTTATCAAGATATAGTGTCGCACCTACATGAAGACATTGGAATGGAATTAAACATATAATGCGTTATTTTAGTGGAACTATTGATTTGGGTTTATTTTACTCATATGAACCCAAGCCAGAATTAATCGGATATGCAGATGCCGGTTATTTATCTGATTCACATAAAGCTCGATCTCAGACAGGCTACTTATTCACATATGGAGGAAAAGCTATATCTTGACGATCTACAAAACAAACTATTACGGCTACTTCCTCAAATCATGCAGAATTAATAGCAATTCATGAAGCAAGTTGTGAATGTATATGGCTGAGATCATTAATCAAGCATATTCGAGAAGCATGTGGAAAAGTAACGACTAAAGAAGATCCAACAACAATATATGAAGATAATGCTGCTTGTATTGCTCAGTTAAAGGAATGATACATTAAAGGAGACAGAACAAAACATATTTCACCAAAAATTTTCTTCACTCATGATCTTGAAAAGAATGGTGAAATCGGTATTCAACAAATCCGCTCCTGCAACAATTTAGCAGATTTATTTACCAATGCTTTACCTTCCTCAACTCTCAGGAAACTGGTTTATAGCATTAGAATGCGTCGTCTTAAGGATCTTCAGTCGAATTGCAAATAGGGGGAGTAAAAACTATACTCTTTTTCCCTTAACTAAGGTTTGTCCCACTGGGTTTTTTCTTGGTAAGGTTTTTAACGAGGCAGTATCCCATTCGCAAAATTTACGCATCAAGGGGAGTGTTGAATTATTAATGCTTTCGGCCGCCGTCCAACACTATGCACGAGACCCTATGTTTCCTTATTATTTACAATTGTACCATTGAATTTTCCTATAAATAGGATTCAATTTTTCTTATTCATTACACCTCAGAGATAAAAAATAAAATGTCTTTAATATTTTCTCCATACTTCTCTTCTTATAGCTATAATATTCCTGCAGTCATACTTAATTTTCAACAATAAAATGTATCAATTAGAATTGTCATGTGTACAAAAATTGAGAGCTAGAAAAGGACAAAGTTTCAGGATACAAGACCAAGAAAAGTGGAAAATTAAGAAAATTCAAAATAATTAAACAAGCAACAAGAATCCAGCAAGTCAGCTTACCATGTTTCTCTCGCAACCATTCTTTATTCATTTTTCTAGTTTTGTTTAGTGATTCCATAGAAATTTATTAATTAAATGGTCTATTACATTTTAATTTATTTCTTTAACATTTCAAATTACAAACACACTTTACAACAAACTCTTCCTTGCCCTTCTTTTCACCAGAAACACTGAATCAATATTTGTCTTCCTTGTCTCCTATACAAATTCCCTTTTATTGAACAAAATTTCCTTTTGAATTCGCATTTGAACAAAATTTAAACTATCTTACTTAGGTTCAATGCCTTTGTTAGTTTTTTTTTCTTTTCTACTTTTTTCTTTTATTTATTAATATTTGAGACTTTCCGGCCTTAGCTTCATTTAAAATATCTATCTTAGGTTCCTTTGTTCTTTCCTTTGAGAAATTTCATTCCTACAATTCTAAGCAGATGTTTGGCAACTTATCATGTTTTACTTATAATTAGAAAAATAAGATTATTCATTTCAATTATGCATAGTACATAATATTGCACTAAAACATGTTTAGTTTAGTTATTTTCAATTCAGTTTATAAGATCAAGAGAAAATGAATTCTACGACACATTTTTATTCTATTTAGCATTAAAAAGTAGTTTTAATTATTTGCAATCATCAAACAATCATTGCTTAGTTGTTTTGGAGAGAAAAAACTACTAATAATAACAAAAAGAACTACCAGTAAATATAAACAACAAACCGCAACAATCGTAAACCAACCATCCTCCAAATATGTAACATAGTCTAAACCAACCAATTTCTAAACAGTAGTAAACCAACCACCCTCTAAATATCTAGCATAGTCTAGTCTTTAATGATCTAGTTTGGGAGCACCATTACCATTCGATTAATTGTGAAAAATAAAGTGTAAAAAAGGGAAGGAGAATAATGAATAAAAATAGTGGTATGTATAAATGAATGACACATAACACCAAACTATTTGGAGCATAGATGGTCTGAAATCAAAGAGAGATATTGGTTGGCTTTGGTGGATCTTAATTCATTCATTCTTCTTACTTTTTTCCCTACCATTGCATTGGTCTCAAGAATAATACATTTTTATTTATTCCCTTTCCCAACTTGGTTAAAATCAACTTGTTTTGTTTAAACTACATTATCATATGGTTAAACCGTTATATCATGTCTTGTACGTAAACCAAATTTCAAATTCAGATTCTTCAGTTAGTAAATACATAAAAGCTTAAATTCATAAAATTATATATTATAAAAATAACATAGTGATTACACCAAAGAAAAAATATTGGAATTACTTTTGGAAACAATATAACTGTTGTATTTATATATTTTTTGGTGTAGAAATTCACAGTTTGATGCTACTACATTGTTACTTTTATACTATACATAATTACATTTGGATAATAGTTTTTCTAAAAAATTCACCATGAAAATACTCTAATTATTATAGTATCTTTCTAGTGCAAAATCTTATGCATATTGTTGCGGCAGTTTTATTATTTTCCATCGTAATGCAATGTTCTTTTATACTTATTTCAGTTCAATTCAATTCCTTTATTATTGAAAATTTAATTAATTAATTATGAAACTATTTGTGATTAAAAAAAAATAATCATATTTCCAAAAGAAGGAATTTCACAATTGTAAAAGTATATGGCTAAAAATGAAAAAGGCAGTTTCATTGGAAACAGAGGGGCGGATTGGTTTAATCACCTATTAGTTGCCGTTTCTTTACAGTGATAATTTGCATATTATTTTTAGTAACTTTTTTTTACTGTTTAGTTCATCGAAACTTTATCCCAATTACATACTGATTGATCTAGATTGCGCATCTGATTATGGTAGGTGAGTCTCTTAACGAGAATTTTTTACATTGGCAAAGCTCGAACATTGAAACATTGTTTAAACAATATTCTTGAATCAATCATCATTCACCACAACATTTTATTTCAAAAAGAAAACTAAAATAATTATTAATAACCAAACAGTCAGTAAAATAAGTTTATAGAGATGTAAAAGGAAGGGTACAAGGAGTCAAATGTTCCCTTTTGAAAGCTCCGTTGTCACACAAACCACTCCATTATTTATTATATTATAATAAGATTGAATTTGTAGAGAGTATAAAGGGCAACAGAGCCATATGAAATGGAGATTCCTAATAACAATTTTCTGCTCCATTCTTTCCACTTATCAAAACACCTCCGTTCTTTTTACTACTCCAATACTATTTATTTATTCATATTTCAAATCCCCGCCGGCCAATTAAACTAAAAGCTATCAATTCTCAGTTCATTTCATTCCCCTCCAACAAAAATATGACCCATCACCGACTAGCTCTGTTTTCAATTGTTTTTGTCTTTCTTTTTTCCACGCCGGCTCTTTCTCTTGCCAGACCCCTCCCTGCCGCCGTTTCTTCTCCATCTCCTCCACTTTCCAAGTCTACAACCGCCGTCAGTTTTCCCGCCGGCGATCGAGCTTCTGAATCCACGGCAGATCATCCCATGTCCTCTGGACCTAGCAGGAAAGGTTCTGGCCATTAGAACAATTTTTATTTCTCTCTGTTCTTCCTTGTTCATTTTTCATATGTTCTACACCAAACAAATTTACCGTGGTCACGGATCAAATCTGTTGATAAATTGTTAGAATTTCTCCTTTTACAACACATGTAATTACCAGCCGTGTGTATCATCGAGAAAGATTTTTTTTCTATTATATTACAGAGTTCAGGAAGCCTTGAGACTTCGAAAGTAAGTGTGGAACGACTTATGTATTACTTCGTCAATGAAACAAATGCACAAATTAAATAGCTACCTAGAGATTTGATTAGCTATAGGCTAATTAGTGAATGTTTCCAAGAAAAAAATTTCCTTGTATACTTTTAATTAGCTATATTTTTTTATTTCTTGTTGCAAGTGTATAATTCTTACTACATTGATGCGTATTTTTGTTCAAGTAATTTACTAATTTGACTTGATCAAGTCCCAAAATTTTTTAGCACCACTCACATTATTATGTGAGACTTATAACCAGGACTCTAAAAATAAGATCAGTTTAATATGTGCAGTTGTTTATAAACGGAATTATGCATGTATTGACGAGCAATAATTTAGGGAATTTATAAAATTGGTCCAGTTATTTGAATTTCCCAAAAACAATTTCCATGTTCTGAGGAAAAGTTAATATGCCTGCACACATGTCTGACAACTTACTGCACTATTACTATTGTTGGCTTTAAATTTTGGTTTTGGTAATAAAGTAACTTTTTTAAAAAATCCAACTTTGACCACCAAACCAGTTCGTGAAAAGGAAAGCTCGCAATTAGAACGTACACTCATAAGCCTATTATTGCTATTATTCTTTTGTCTGACTCGACTCCATTTGATGATAAGTTCATATTGTTTTCCTCCAATTTGGTTTAAAACTCATTTTTTCCAAAGTTAAATTGTTATAAAAAAACACAATTGATTTATCCAATATTTTGTGACAACTGTAGTTGTAAATAAATAATAAGTTAAGAACACAAGAATGTAAAATTCATAATTTTAAAATCTGTCAATAAATATGTTACTTCTAAATTTTTGTTTCCATCAATATATAATTGTTCTAAAATTGAGCTAAACTATTGCATTGAGAGTGAGAGTATGTGCAGAAATAAAAATTATACAATAATTTCATAGAGAAATTGACCTTTCTATCAAGAACATAAGAATATCTAAAGGTGGGATTGTGGATATAATTTGTTTGCAAATTGTAATTACTGTATGATAGATTGTTGCTTAGTGCACGAGGTTACTTGAACCACTTAAATAAAACTGTAAGTTGGAATTATAATTCATGAGTAGATTGATTAGGACCGAAATTCAAAATGCTTCCCAACTTGGGTTTGAACATTTCCTCCAATGTGAGCTTATATATAAAATAAAATAGTTAGCCGATATCAGCATGGCTCTAAGTGATTGGTGAAGAATTGGACTTATTAATTCGTATCCTGTATAGGAATTTCATAGGTTTTCACAACCGGACAGTCATCGAACAGGTGAAAATGCTGGTTCATAGATTTTAGGTTCAACCGGATTAAATCGATGATCTAATCGGATTTTCTAAAAATTTGTCAAATACTAATATTTTTAACAATCTGATATCAAACAAATAATAAAAGTTACACTATTTCAATAATTAATGATATTTTTAATGTTAATACTTCATATACAAAGTTTATTCCTCAAATAAATAAATACAATATAATAATCAATACAATTTGATGAAAGGAATGTTAATAATTTTGTATTCAACCGAATTTAGTTTGGATGAGACTATATATTATAAATTGGATTAAAAAATAGTCAAAGGTTTAATGTACATATATTGGATATAAAGTAACGTACATTCAATATCATTTTCCGACTAATAAATAAATAATTTTTACTTTGATTTTAAAAAATTTAAAATTAAACACAATTCAAATTTTAATTGAAAAATATCATTTAAAGATAAAACAAATTTATTTACACAATGCATTAAATAAATAAGGTAAATATGTAATTTATGAATATGTAAAAGTTTAATGTGAATATTATAAATGAAATAAAATAGAAATATAGAACAAATAGGTGTTATAGTTGAATGGTAATTATAATGGATAATAAGTTAGAGGTTGTGGGTTCGATTCCTACCTATTGCAATAAACATTAAAACATATTATTTTATTAAATATCAATGAGCCGCCTGGTTAGATGAACCAATTTCCGGTTCGATCTGGTCCAACCAGTCAATTCAACCGGTTAATGTCCGGTCTTTGACCAGACTGAAAACCGTTGGAAAACCGACCGGGCCAGTGACCGGATCTGATCGAACCCGGTCTGGTATGGTTTTCAAAACCATGGGGAATTTATATAAGAAAAGGCTACTCTTACATGAGATTTGGACCATTTATCCAATGCCACGTGTAACCTTGTTTATTATAGTACATTTCTAGTATTAGAATAAAAAATAAGCTCAATGCATCCGCCCCCTCCCCATGTACTTGTCTAAAACACGTTATTTTACCCCCTCGTAAAAATATCTGTTTCAAGAACAAGAAGATGAAAATGACGAGCCAAGAATCGATATAATATTATAATTAATTGAAGAAAATATTTAGAATAGAAATGAAGTTTTGATGAAGACGAAGATCATATATTAGGGATTTTGAACGGTAAGAATTAGAATGTTATGGATTTTTTTTATTCATTATCTATTCCACAACATACTTTATGTGCGTGTATTTTGATGGTTATCCACGTAGCAAGCCAGGTCAGCACAAGGGAGTAAAATGACACGTTTTAGACAAGTATAGGGGGCTATCTGTCACATTTCAAAGTTCAGGGTGACAACAGCCTTTTTTGGACAAAGTTCAAGAACGTGGAGATGCATTAAGCCTAAAAAATATACAACATTTGCAGCGCCATTCTATGATAATGTCCAAATATGTCCGAACACTAGAGTAACATAACAGGAAAAATATTATACAAATTATGAGGCGGAGTAAGGTTTATCATCTTGCATCATTAGTACTCAATTGAGAAAAAACATCACTAGCCCATATACCAGAACTGCTTTCCATCAAAATCGGCTACTCATCTTCTTTGATTGACATGCTAAGCCACGTTAAACATTAGGCACCATTAGCATGGCTGACTTGTCGTTTGATATTTGGGCTTATTTGAATAAAAGACATTTTTTGCAGTTTCTGGCAACCATCATCCGAAATCCAATTTCTCCATAAAGTGTCGTTTTCCAGCGTCAGTCGCTACCATCGATTCTGTGAATAGTTTTCAAAACCTTGGAAAGAATGCTTTGGTAATCGTTTCTGTTTCTTCTTGCAGGACTAATGTGAGGAGCATTATCAGAAAGGAATCCCGAGGGGCAATAAACACTTTAACTTCATTTACATCACCAAGGGCACAAATTTCAGAATCAAGTTTCCACGATTCAAACTAAGCAAGAATTCTTCAAATAAAATTGGGGTTTTAGAAGCATTCCAAGTGAAATTCCCCAACAGGAAAACGCCAGAAGCTGAAACATCGAATGAAGCAGAGGAAAAAATTGAAATCAGGGGAATTATAAGGGGAGAAATGAAAAAGTACGATATAGATTCCAGGGGAATTAATTTCCAATTCGTAACTTGGACAAAGTTTTTGCGATGTTTTAAAAAATGCTAGGCTAGAACTTTCAAGAACTTGGGTGGGGACCAGGTAGATTAATATTTTAAATTTTTTAATATATGAATTAGAGTTAGAGTAACAAATTTAACTAACTCATAAATTTTTATATAATAAAATTAAAAAAACATATAGCAACATTTTTCTGGTTTTGACTACACCTTTCTAAGTTATGGCAACACTTGTATGGGATTTGAAGATACTTTTCTAAATTTTGATAATATTTCTCTGAATTTTGGTAACACTTTTTTTACCTTAATTATCCAATAATATAAAATCGTGATAACGTTTCAAAAATAATTATTCCTATACCGCCTTTTAGAAATAGAGCTTTTGAGAGGAAGGGATAGGAAAGGATTTAGGATTTCGATTATGTTGATTGGGACCAAGAATTGGTAAAATTGCATGGGATTTGAAGGGAGCTCATCCTGTCAATTTCCGTTCAATTTTATCATTTTTAGAGTCCACCAATATGGTGGAATTTGAGGGGATGAAGGGTTAAATTTACAATTGGAGCCTTATAATTTTTAATTTAATCATTAAGAATATTTAAGTAAATTATATCATTTTTCTTTAAGAATCCATCTCTTTTTCTAATACACAATATTTTAAAAAATTTTCCACTCCCTTCAAATTCTACCATTTCTTTTCCTTTCCATTCATTTCCTTTAATATTCTCCAATACTTTGCTCCTATGCAGATATTTACCGGAAATTCTAGCTGTTTAATACTGGGATTTCATCTCAGGTGAAATTTTAACAGGATTGTTTTTCCCATTAAATCTGAACGGAATGATATTTTTGGAATTTGAGTCGTCGAAGAAGTTTCATTGGGTGTTAAAAATTGTCTGTATTTGAATTGCAACCGATGAAATGCTCGGTGGGAAGAGTGTAAGAAGAAGAAGAAGACGAAGAGAGAGATGAAGTGATATTAAACAAAGGATTAATATAGTGAAGGAAAAATTCTCCATTAAAACAGCTGAATTTGTTTTTTGAATTTTAAAAATAATAAATATTATATTTCAGAGTTCTTGAACTGAGTCTTTCTCTCGCATGAATGATATTTATTCTCATAACCCTTTAATATAATTTTCCATTGACAAACAGTTGACTGCATGGGAGACTTGTTAAATGGGCTTGTGGACTCGAAGTATTTGCCTTGAAATTATGTAAATTGCATATTCTAATAAAAAAAAATGTAAATTACCCATCAGTTCCCAAAAAGAAAGAGGTAAATACTTTGAAAATTTGTAACATAAAAAATTACTTCTTGTTTTTTTAATATTTAGCATTTTCATCCCTTTCCATTTTAATTATCAATTTTTAATTTTTTCCCTCTTTCTTCCATTTCTAACCTTATTAACAACATCCCTATCATTAAGATCTCTTTCAATTCTATCCATATTAAAAACAATGAATATATTTTACCATGTTTAAAAGATTTAATTCATCTCTCTTTCAATTCCATCCATATTAAAAATAAAGAATTTAATAATCAAGTAATCAATGTTATAAATACAAAAGGTTAATTTAGTTTTTTTGAATCATTTCTTAATTCGAGGGTAAAATTCTAAAAAGACAATTAAAATGGGATGGAGGGAGTATAATTTAACATTTTTACAATTTTATTGAACTTCATTTCGATTAAGTTATAAATATTGCTTGTGATTGTGTTGTGATGTTTTCAAATAATTTTGTCTAACGTAATTAATTTCGACTTAAGACTACTCGATATATATAATTTATTTGTGTAAATACTTTTATTTAGGAAATAAATGCGGCTATTGTACGCAGATTGAGTTAGCACTGAAGAATTTCCTTAGGTTATTTCATTTTTGGCAACTCTTTGTGAACTCTACACCTGAAGGGCTCTTATTTAATATGTCGGATGTATCATGTAGGGGTGTGCAAATGGTTTCGTAACTGAATTACCGAACCGAAATATTAATTTGGTTCGGTTATTTTAAAAATTCGGTTTGGTTCGGTTTATAAAATGTTGATATTTCGGTTATTCGGTTCAGTTCGGTTTTTGTGTAGAAAAAATCATAATAACCGAACCGAACTGAAATATATATAAACATATAATAGAAATTTATTTTAATATCACATCCTTATTCCTCCTCTAAAAAATGCACTTTTATTCTTTTATGTGTCTCTAGTACGTTATTTAATCCATTGTAATACTTATATTGGATGTGCATTTTGTATTTTAAGTGTTAGAATTTGAAATTTTTGTTAATTAATTTAAAATTTTGGTTTAATTCGGTTTTTAACCAAACCGAATAATTTATTTCGGTTTGGTTGATTCGGTTTTGAATCTTA